>NIPQ01107288.1:0-15917 GCA_002806875.1 Lepidotrigona ventralis hoosana | reverse complement strand
GTTTTTTTTTTTTTTTTTCTTCTCGAAAGAAAATTTAGATGAACTTGGAAAATTTGTGAATCTGAAGAAAAGAAGAAAAGAGAAAAGCCAAAATAATAATTCACAGAGAAACAAAGACTTCACTTTAGATTGATTGAAAAATTGATGTCCTCAAACGCAACGTTAGCAACTTTTTAATTAATTTCTCTTTTCTAACATTGTGATTGAAAAAAAACATTCGGATAAATTTACTTGGGGGCTTGAATAAATTTATTTCCTACAAAGCTGAAAAAAAAAAAATCACGGGATTCTACGCGGTACAAAGAGTTGATTTCGATGGGATTTCGATTAATTTAGGTAGCAAACGCGAGGGGAGAGAAAAGAGATAGTAATTACATGTCGAAATAATGTTCCACTATTCGATAATCCGGAACGGAAATTAAAATTGCGTCAGCGTAGTCAATCATTTCGATGGAACGATATATCGTGTGGCCGTTCGCGTAATCCTTCGCGTTGAATTAATCATAAGACGATGCACGTGATGCGAAGCATCGTGAATGAAAAAGGTGATGATTGAACGACGACGAACACGTATGGTGGAACGTGTTTTTCGAATAACCGTCGCGGTTTAATTATAAATGCGCTTCAAGTACGACGATTATGCGCGTGCTACAGCCGCATGATTGATCGTGTTCGGTTATACAGCTAAAGCCATGAACCAGGCCAAATTGCTTCATACCACGCTGATAGCGTCTCAGACTGATTCCCTCAAAACAAGAATTAACTATTCTATTCTCAATTCATTAGGACCATTATCCGTTCACAAGAGCCATTATCCATTATCAGCTCCTCCAATTTTCATAGGTCGCTATAAAATTTTACTCGATTCATATCCTGGCTGTTTAATTAGAAGATATGAAGACTCTATAAATTACTCTTACTTATTGCTACTGTTAAGATGTTACTGATTGATTAAAGATTGTACATGATTTAATTAAATTTCAATTATTATTACGAATCATGTAATTAGAGTTAACAGATGATGGAAAATATTTATCAGTTACGATATTGCATTTCGAAAAGTAAAGTAAAAATTTTCCTTAACATCAAATCAGTATGTAGAGCATACAGTTGTTATATAATTATATAATTACATTATACTGTATAATTATTCAGACAATTATTCGTTGTTTCGATGGCCTAATTGATACTTTGCTTGCCTGTTCTTCTAATTTGCTGCTCGAGACAGCATGGAAATTTGTGAAAACGAATGATGCGAATTGTCAAATCGTTTGAATTGAAGCTATCTCGCGAGAAAGAACGTGGCAATTTCAAAGAAAAACCACTCGCGCTCCTTCCTTCCCGATGTTCCCCGACAAATCGCATGTTGCCGTGACACCGATTATATCTTTATTTCCATGTTCCCGGATCCCGATTCACGTGGCTTGGTTCGCGTGAAACGTAGTTTTGCAACAAAGGGACAGACAGGCGAAAGAAATGCGAGAATGAAGCAAGAAAAGGCCGACAGAAACACGGAAAAAGCCGCCAGTTGCTCGTGATTTCATTCTCAGTTTGCTTTCATTCGCATACTGGCTGTGACAATTCGTCACAATGTTACCTCAAATCTGCCAACGTTGACGTCTTGCGTCACAAGAAACGAAATTGAAATAATTTAAAACGAATAGTTCGTATGAAATTTATTCTGCATGAAATGGATATTGCAACACGCTGTGATGTGTTAGGGCAATGACGTAATGAAACCACGTAAGTAGAATAAACTGTCAATGATCAGACACGCATCCAATTGCTACCAAATGGATTTACATCCTTTTTCCAATTTTTCTCTTCGCGTAATGTTACAAGTGAAAATCGTCGAAGTTAACGAGTATATTTCGAGATCGTGTGTAATTTCACTAGTACAAACAGCTGAAAATTCCAAGTTTATGTCCGCCAATCGACCATTTTCAGAGGAAGGTAAAATCTCTCGTTAAACGCGAACGTCCCTCCACATCCGAAAGGCCGAGAAGTAAATTACATCGAGATCGTTAATACACAGCAACAAGCAATATTATGCGTGGAATATTAACGATTCGTGTGCGCACGTTGATATGTGAATTTCACGGAAATAAACACACGTATATTCGATACTCGGCGCATTATTTCGTAGTTACTCATTTTTCACCGGAGTAAAAAATGTGACCGACGTAATACGAGTTTTGCGGCCGGTGTTCCCGGCTGCCAGCGGGAAATAAAATATTTACGAGTCGATGCGTCGAAACATTTTTATATTTTTCCGCGGTAAATCTCGCTTTGCTTGTTGTTTCACGGGGGATTCGCCGGGCAAATTATCTTGATTTAACCTCGGATTAAAATATTTTTCCACGTTGAACGCGAAATCTGGTTTTTTTTTTTTTTTTTTGTTTTTTTTTTGTTTTTTTTTTTTTTGTTTTTTTTCCTTTTTGCCTGAAAGTATTATCGCCGTCGTTGTTGCATTGGAAAATCTTTATGCCCTTCAGAGAGCTTGCAGCTTCCATCTGATTTTGTTTGCAAGAACTCGTTGGAGAGGAATGCAACAAATTTCTCTTGCTTCAGGAGCTGGCGCAGAAGAAACTTGCGAATTAATTCGTAGCGCCCCCTACGTGATGCGTCGATACCTGCAATTTTTTGGCACCGTCGTGTCGCAAATAAATTTATCTCACTCCTTAAACTCTCGCCCAAATACGCTCAATTAATTTCGAAACGAACGTTCGTTTGTTGCAGGTATGTAACACGCAAGAGCCACCGCCATCACTGTGTTTAACGAGTATTTTCATCGCTTTTTTTTTTCGCGAGAATTTCGGTAAGTCGATTCGTTCATCGATATTTTAATCAATTAAAAACGTTCGAAAACACATTTCCAGGTATCGAATTTAATAATGTCGTTCGAAAAAAAAAGTCTACGTGCAATCGGATACCTGATACCTTTCAAATTAACATCGACCCGCCATACCTTTTTTTTTTTTTTTTTCTAATTTGAAATAAAACGCGTCGCAGTGCGATCGAGGCCAAATTGAATCGCCCGTTTAAATTGAAATTTCACTCCTGTTTAAAAGGAGTTGAAACGCGATTTGAATTTCCCAAAGTTTTTTAATAAATTTCCACGTCCCCAAGTTGGAAAACCGAAAGAGAAATCGAAAGGGGGAATCGAGTTTATCTTATTCCACGTCCGCGATCTCGAACAACGTTCAAGTAGGTCATTACAGGGGGAAATATGGTATTATTAAAATAGTCTAACCAGGACATTTGAATTGGAAAAGTTTCGGCCCAGTTGAGGAAGAGTGAGGCTGCGAGTGTGATACAAGGAAGGAACAGAAAAATTACAAACGTTCTCTCTATTACGACTGCATCCTCGGCTCGACTCGGTTCCTTTGACGAAGACAGAGAGCAAAGAACGAATTAAAGCGGTAACATCTGTATGATCTGTCAAATAATCTTTACTTTCTCTCTCTCTCGTTCAACCGTGCCGAAACATCCCAACATTCGCGTGTACTTTTCTTTCCATTAACGTAATTGAATCCTTCGATGTTCGACGAAAATTAACAGGTTTCATCGAACTTATACCTATTTGAGCTTACAACGGGGAACGTTGATTGATTTTTATTAACTTCTGCGCCTTTCCATTTCTGCGACGAGGACGAAACGAGAGGGAGAATGAAAACGAAACGTTTCCCTCGCGGTAGGGGAATTTCGTTTCGCCTTATTACGCGACTTCGCCTCGACTTTATATCTCTTAAGGAGAGGAGGCGAACGAACGAACGAACGCGTCGGGAAGTTCGCGTCGCTTTTATTTTTCGCGACGGTGCATCAAGGAAATCAATTCGCTGGAAACCCGGAGCAACAAGTTTTAACGGGCAAAGGCATCGGGCGTGCATGAAGATAGAATTCAAAGTAAGAACGCGGCTGGTGAAGAGAGAGAGAGAGAGAGAGAGGCCAAGAGTTGCCACGAAAGAGAAAAGAATCGAACGAGATGTATAAACCTTTTTAAGAAATTAGTTCCTCGTTCGCGATGTGCAACGTGTCTGAATACAGACTCGCACCGTGGAAAAGGGAGAGACGCGAGTCTGAAATTCTTTATCCCACTGGAGGCGATAGGTGAATCTGTTGGGCGAAATATAATTTTAACGAGAAGAATGAAAATGAAATGTATTAATGAAACGCGCAACGGTGGATGAATAAACGCATCGCGTGAAAAATGATTTCATCGCGCGAGAGAACTACGTGCGGCAAATCGAACAAATTGCAGTTGTTGCAACAACACGCGTGAGGGGAATTAAACTAGATGCGAATTACAGTGTACACGTTTATTAATCGCATTGCGAGACGCGAAAGTGACGCGCGTGGAAAGAAGGGAAACAATTAACGGAACAGTTTGATGTTGGAAAATTTCCACGTAAGATAGCGAAAATTTACATGAAAGAAAAAGAAAGAAAAAAAAAAGTTCGGACGTTAATACGGAACATTGCAATTATATCGATATCTTGAACGAAAATCTTAAAGCGAAACCATTATTATTGTTATGCCAAGTTTCCTTAGTACGGCGACCAAGCAATTACGGAAAAATGAAACACAGCAGCCGCGCACATTGTTATGAATTTAAGGTGGATATGGCAAAACGTAGAAGCTATAATTTTTCTTTTTTCGAAAAGAATGGAAGGAATGAAAATTATCGTACGAATATTGAACACGAATTGAGAAGCTCGCGTTTTAATCTAGAGTTGTACGTTTCAAAGGAGGGGACGCATGATCGGCGGGGAAAAATTTCGTCGAGCGATACGATGAGGATATTGAAAATGTTAATGAACATCGGTGTAATTAAAAACGCAATTAACATACGTACCGGTAATGAAGGTTTTCCTATATTGAAATTATCATACATCATTACGTCGCTGGGATTTAAACTATTGTGCGTTGATTAACTTTGCAAATGATATGTGTATTTGCATGATATGGTCATTAAATTGACAATAACCATTCCACTGAGTTCATTAAAGTTTATGCTCCGGCAATGTGACTTATTAAATATTCTCTTGCCTCGTCCGACTCGTTTTATTCCACTCCCTACTCGATAATGTGAGGTGAAAAGATTTTATCGGGTTTTTCTCGAGCTATAAAGAAACGACTCGTTTCATACGTACGTGCTTCTACTAAACTAGAAGAAAATATCTATTTCGAAAAGACATCCGTCGTTCAATTACGGAGCGTGTAGAAATGTAGAATAAAATATAAAAACGCGAATGTATTATAAAATTGGGGATTAAAGTCTTCCACATGGCGCTTTGTTCTCGAGAAGAAATTAAGTTTGAAAACTTACGAATTGCCGGTATAATTTCTCAGTGAATACTTTCAATCGGTGCCCTTGATTAAGAGGAATTTGAAACCCTTCGATTCGAAGATCTCACGTTCTCTTGTTGCCAATCATTGCAATTCACTGGCGAGTGACGTTATCATCGAACCGTATCTTCCCGGTTTAATGAAGAACCCATTACCGATGCGACGGTGGAAAAATAACAAGTTCACGCGGGAGCCACGAACGCATACCGAGTCCGCGATAAAATCGTCGAATTATCAGGCCATGGTTGATGTTAACCCATTATAATTGGACGCAATACGCTTTCCTTCCCGTTGAAGTCATTACCTGCATTAATTGCCGCGCAAATGTAAAATCAATCGCGTAAGCAGTAATTAAGGGAAGAATTATATATCTAATCGATTCGATAGGTTCAACGAAATCTCTCGATTTAGAATTAAATAGGTCAGTACCGCAGTGCCGGTGAAACGTTTTGAACTCAACGAAAGGATCTTCTCCTCTTCTCAAAAACTTATACAGTCAAACCTGTTTTTGTGCGGTCCTTTTTCGGGGCATAATCGCAACTTTTAAGAAACACTATGTGAAATGAACTTTCAGCTACATTTTGAAAAGACTAGAAAACAATGGAATAAGCCTGACTGAAGTTTGGAAAAAGTTTTCGATTTTAGACTGGCATAAAGCACGCTACTGCAGCAATTTTGCAAACACACTTTAAATTCGTGCTGACCTGAATGTGTCATTAATAGGAATGTAACCGAAAACACGTCCACGTTATCATCAAAAATCATTGCGCTAGCACATAACATGTGTGCGGAGAAGGCTTTGACACTTTCAGCGAAAATCAGCTTATCGAAATGATTAAGAACGAAACGGTCAATGATAGTGACATTATCAATAACTTAATAGATTTTCAAGACGAACAAAAAGAACCGGATTCTATGACAGCGGATAAAATATATGCAGGGATCCAGCTTCGCAACAAATTGGAAAAGTATTTTCTTAAAATTGATAACAATTCCGAAAGGCGTTTGAAATTCCAAAAATAGCTTCGATCATGTCGACGAGTCTGATCAAACGATCACCGATTTCATGGTAACAAAAAATAAAGCAACTGTAATATGTTCAAGTGACGAAAGCGATTTTTGTATTACGACGAGTAGTGTTTAAATTGTGTGAAAATTTACCCATGTTTAAAATGAGAAATTAAATTTTCTTTTAAATGTTTCCATGTGTAATTTAATTATTTATTTTGTTTGGAAAGCACTTTCTCGCTATTTCGTAAATCTTTGACATATTTTCTAAGTGAATTTTTTTCTGCGGTCCCTCTCCACCGCATAAAAAAAAATTTTCTTTAATATGTTGCAAAAAAACTATTTGTTACAGCTATTTATGAAATTTCTCAATATTTTGTTTTGTGCAGTTTTTTTTATGCGGTCCCTATCTACTGTATATCGAAATAAAGAAGATTACTGTTGATTGTTAATTAAGAACGAAATTGGCGTGTTGCGAAAATCTTTGTAGATTATTCGAGGTATTTATGAAATCACTTTGCTGCATCTTTTCAATATCGATCACCGTTGGTCTTTAATTATGTTGCAAGATTTTCTTTCGTAGTGCACGGTATTTCTGTTTCTTGCGTAACGCGCCAAACTTCGTCCAATTTTTCCCCAAGAATATATAACGTACTTTCATCGCGGGCCAGGAAGTGATATACGATTGAAGTTTTATGAAACAGTGGGAATACTAGTTTTGATGCACAGCCGCGAAGCCATAGGCGAGGCGGAGAAAGCAAAGTGTGCAAGTTTCAAAGATACAATTCCTCGGCTACCGAGAAGCAAAGAAAACGAAGTAGAAACGTAGAGATGACTGGCGAGAGCAATGTCCACCTCTGAAGATATATTGCGAATTCTTCAAATTAATAACGTACCATACTCGAAGATCCGTGTATCGCAAGGAAACGAAATATGTAAAACCAACGGAGAGAGATTACGATAAACAGATCGTGAAAGGTGGCAAAGTAATTCAACGAGCGTAAACTCGCGGCGAAAAGTTCACTGTCTTGCGAAAGTTCTTTCCCGGGGAAATGTCCGCCTTCATTCCGGCGAAAACGTGAACGCCGACGCCAGTAAAAACTGCTGAAAACAGCACCGTGTTGCAACGTGCGACGGACAAATGCTTTGTTTTACTACTGAAACTACACGCGTTCGCTTTACGGAAGTCTGCATACGCGCAAAAACGGCGGTGAATTAACAAAAGGAAAGGGGAGCATCGCGTTAGCGATCGCTTGGAAACAACGCGATGAAAATTCTCTGAATCGCGATTCGACTTCGCGATAAAATCCGGTTGCGCGATAAAATTCGTTATTATCGGTCGCCGTAGCCTGCATTACTTAATTCATCCGTCGACAGAGAAAGTTCCGAACTCTAATTAAAACTTGAAGACTCGAGGCTTAAGCTATCAGTATCACCATAAACTCGGACCAACGCCATAAATTCAACAGCGACGAGCGCGTGACCGTTTTTTAGGAACCGAGAAAGCGACAAGTTCGATAAGAGAAAAGATTTGAGAAAACTCTCGAGTATATAGTGACATATCGTGTCAAGTTATTTCAATCACTGCGACAAATTTCTCTGAAAAAAGCGAATCTACGGAGCGTCTAGGATTTCAAAGGTCTGTTTAAAATAGTTTCGCTGGTTCATCGAGCTCCAAAGGTATTTCGTATTAATTCGAAAGTTCCGCATTCAGCGAGTCTGTGATAAACGAATCGTAACCTCTACGCGCAAAAATTAAGCAACTGGACAGACGGAACAGATGTTTACAAGCCGAGAATCTCTTCAGCGGTACGTGAATTTTGATTTCACGGGAACGGGAGCGTGAAATCAAAATGATGCCCCCGCTTCCGTGCCTCCCTGTCTCCCGCTATTCCCGATATTAGTCGGAATTACTCGCCGCCCCATGTAAACTAACTATTCATCGTTGTGTAGTTGCATTTAACGCCGGTGCACCGTGGCTCTATTCCAATGGCAAAAGCGATCGCGGATGGACAGCAACTAATTTTGCCCGGAAGTTGCAGATGCTGGACGGTCAAAAGGGATTCGGCAAGGTCGCCCTGGCAAACTTCATCGTCTGCCAGCCTGAATAAAAGTTGCACACACGCGGCCAAATTAAAACTACGTTGTACGGCGAATTTCACGGCGAATTAACGCGCGTTATTTACATTCGCTAAATGCCGTAGTTTGGGGTGTTCGCCAAGGTAATTCGCACGAGTATCACTCGTCGTCATTTTCAAAATTTCACGTTGCTTGCGCGCGGCCACTCTTTTCTATTTTTTTTTCTTTTTTTTTCTTACGAGAAATTACGACAAATGTCGGGCGTGTTGCATTCTTCGAACAAATTACTTTTAAAGATGGCTACTTTAGCCGAGAGAATGAAATTGATCGAGTTTGTAAAGTAAATTCGAGGCAAGTTCTACTTACACGATGATCTTACAGTGGAATCTACTCCTCCCTGTGTCGTTTGACATCAATGACAGCGGTGCTCTGGAAAAGAAAGTTGCAGATTTCAAATTGATTGTAAAAGAGGAATTGAAAGGGACGAATAAATGTCTATTTCTGACTCAACATTACAACTCTATTTCAAAATTACGTATTTTGTTTGCGTATATACATATATCTACGTTAATATACGTGTTGATCAAAGAGAAGGGAAAGATATTTGTATGCAGCTTTCCCAACTATAGAATTATGTAAATCAAAAATGCAAATAAGGTCTTGCTTGTAAAGATAGGATTGTGCGATAGTAGCGCTAGTACAAAAGCGTAATTTCGAAACGCTGGGAAAGAATAAAGGACGCAACTAACGGCTTGTTTCGACGAGGATTTTTGATTAAACATTCCTAAATTGTACGTAATAATATATCGTTATAGTACAGTATAAAATTGCAACAAATGAGGGATAAATTCAATGTTAATTCAACCACGTTGAAATAAGTTTTCATCTCTCTCAATTACAATTACACTTTAACACGTTCCGTGCCAAGCGATTTTTGCCTTTTGTTGTCGTTCAGGCCATTTGATATTTTCACTAAAGGTTGATATATTATCACATAATCTTTCATTATAGAGTAGCTATCACATCGTGTACCACTTGTGGTAATATTATTAGAAATATCGTGAAGATCAAGTTTAACGTGTACCACCGGTGGTACACATGGCACGGAAGTTAACAACACTTTCAACAAATCAGATTCGCCGAGACGTGGCTGCTAATTGAGCTTTTAAAGCTACATTACTGCCAGACTTTGAAAGTCCTATCTGAAAAAAAAAGAAAGAAAACAGAACAGATGTAACTTTCGATATTTAAATTTTCAAATTTTCATCGAATCTAACTGTTGTGTCTCTCTGGCTGTTACCAAACGAATTTACCTACGTACTCTCGAGCACTGAATCAATGTTCGAAATGGAATTCATAAATAAAATGGAGGCCTCTTTTACGGGTGGCGCAACGTCGCGAATAATGGAGATTTGATAGAAAACTCTATGAATAATTTCGCAATTGTGAAAGCGGAATGGCTGCAGCTTATATCAAAAGTGAGTTTCGTTCTTGAATTACTTGTGGTCAGAGTTAAACACGCTGTGTACATCAGATTCTCCTGCTTTCGCATGTACAGCACGGCACGATACGCTGCTTCCGTGTGTGAGCTTCCTGACAGTTTACACGCACGCATGTCATACCGTAAAGTAGCTCCCACGTACCCGGTGCTCCAACAAAATGCGATTTCGTGCTGGATACTTAATTAACCGAGTGCAAATAACACTGTCGTAAAGATTTCGACATGTTCAAAATTTTGAAAACTTCTGGGGCTCGCAGTTACTCGAAAAAAATTCAATTTTACGTTCGAATTACGCCAATTCACGTTAATCGGTTCGAAAGATTGCTGAACGATCCCGAACTCTGTCAATTTGTTACTCTCGTAGGAGTTACGAAAAACAGTGTATCTCTGTTACTTTGCTATCATCATCGTCGTATTATCTACCACAGACAATTTCTCAATTCAAAAATCATCTCTAAAAAAAAAAAAAAGAAGAAATTTCTATCTCCCGATTCGATAAGGCATGAGATATACTGCTGAAAGTGCGAGCTACCTGCAATGTGCAGGCAGAGCGGACTCCGCCTAAAATTATTCCGTGGTATGTTTCTCATCGAAATCACGTTTCCGGCGTAATTAACTATTGCCTGTATTGGATTGGGAGGAGCAGAGGTCACTCGAAGCGAGCGAGGTTCCCTTTAAGCCGTATTAATATTAATTAGTATCAAATAAAACGCGGCTATCCCAACGGTTGATATGTTTGTAGATCGGTATAGCGCAAACCAGGGTGAAAGAGAGAGAGAGAGAGAGAGAGAGCAAGAGAGTCGATATCAGAGGAAAAGCCAGAAGGGACCTCGTTGGAACTTTGACGTCGTTGCTCGACTCATTTCGTACGTTACCCGTTTCATTATACACGACAAGTATATCTTGAAAATCGATTTACCTTCGGGCCACGTCGCCGGCACGGAGGCGTATTTAAAGCGGCCCCGAAGATCGCATCGCGATCAAATCGGGAGTTCGCCGTGCTCGTCGATTTTGATGCGCGCGTAAAGTAGGAATGAATAATTGATGCCACGCGATGCCTCGATGGTAAACTGGCTTGCAGACGAGCGCAGACTCTCTGCTTTTCATCGGTTTCTCAGCGAGACGCTAATGCAAGACACCGCCGTGTGCTCGCATTAATATAAATTAACAGAGATCCAAGTTCGGGCGAACTCTCTCTCTCTCTCTCTCTCTCTCCCGACTTGCCCCTTTTCTGCAACCACCCACTCTCCCTCGCGCTATTTTCGTTTGCCAGCTACCGCGGATCGTATACACATCGTCTATTTCGCTTATCGTTTCCCTTCGAGAGACGCGGCGCGCCTCCGATCCTCGAAAATCTGCTCAGGAATTCTCCTTGCCGTGTCTGCATTCTTGCGTTCTCGCGCCGGCAGCTAGAAATTGGCGCTCTGCAACTGTCTATGATAAATCTTCTTGCAACAGATAAGAAAATTCGGACACGAACCAAGGATCCAGGTAGATTTGTAGATTCATGACTGGAAAGTTATTTAACACGTTCCGTGTGCCAAGCGATTTTTACCTTTTGTTGTCGTTCAGGCCATTTGATATTTTGATTAAAGCTTGATATATTATCACATAATCTTTCATTATAGAGTAGCTATCACATCGTGTACCACTTGTGCTAATATTATTAGAAATATGGTGGTACCACGTGACCTGAAGATCAAGTTTAACGTGTACCATAGGTGGTACACATGGCACGGAACGTGTTAACGGAACAAGTATAGATCTGATTGGTGTATTCACATGGGACTACATAGAATTTAGGACACGCGTGCCTTTGATTACTGGTCATATCTATGAATTAGTTACTCGGTAGATCAGAGTGGAAGCTGGCAGTTTTCCAGCCGTGCACCACTATCTATCGAAAACACTGAAAAAAGAGTATCTAATCGACAGAGATTCTGAAATCAATCTATTTCTCGATTAACGATTCAATCAACTTGAGAGCCTTTAATTAGACCTAAAAAAAAAAAAAGAAAGAAAAATAGACAGGGAGAAAAGATCGAACGGAATAATCTCCTCGATCAACTATTTCGTGATCTGGGCTGAAAGAAATCTCTGAAATGACTCCGAAATAATTATTATTTGATAGATTTGTTTGTTAAGTTGCTCAGTAATCATGTTCGTGTAAACTAGTTCGTAATAACCAAAGCCTCGTGTAGTTTGAACCTGTACGTCACGTATTCCTCGAAATCAAAGTTAGCGTTGCTTGAACCAGTGAGCCGAGGAATCGAATTAGTAACGTGCAAATTAACTTTCAAGGAGCGAGCCGTAAAATTGATTTTTAATTACTGACGCGCGCCGGCAAAATACCCGATGTGTATGAAGTAACGTGACATATTCGCATCACGTATGTCTACGTGTTTTCATCCCCGAATTGTAATACGTCCTGCTCCGATTTCCTTTCCTAAATAAATGACGTACTAAAAGAGAAAGGGGAAAAAATTTCTACTACATTTCTATATGAAAATCTGCAATTTTCGTAAAAGCGACAACTACTTTGTAGTAAATATTAACATGTACAAATTACTATCGCGACTCTATGAATTTAATCAGATTGAATCAGTAGATCAGAAAGAAACAAATTATATAGGATTTACATTATCGGTCAGTAAACAATGCAAGAATTGAAACCAAACTATAAATTTAGAAAATCTATAGTTGAGAAATGGAAATTTGAACGTGTGTGCGGCAACTACCATGCAAAGCTCAGAGTCATACAGAGCTTGAGTTTATAGTTTCAATTTCTTCTCGACTCGTGCACGACTAACCGATTTAAGTATCCGAAGAACTTCCAGCCGAAATTAACCCTCTATAGGCCGAGTGTAGTATTTTTCTTGACTGTAAAAAAATCTATATGCAAAATCAACAAATATCAACCTACTACGGATTAACAATTCAACGGTTTCGAAAATTGTATTATAACGAACAATAAAACTGACATCTCAGGACAGAAGTGATAACTGTTATCAAGAATGTTGCACTAATAAGGAAACATTGTACATGTGGATACGATGATCGATAAATGATAAAATCACCGTACTGTAAATATAACGAATAACTATATACTTTATTATTATTATTTTTTTAATAACTATTATTTAAATGAACAATAAAAATTATAACTAATTAACTATTTATACACTTTTAATTGATTATTTAGGAATAACTATAGACTGTGAACTTTAGACTCAATTAATTCTTTTATAACTACTATTTATATCCTCGCTAATTTGTTATGTTTCCCTGACAATTATTAAACAGCTCCTTGGTAATTTTGTTAAAATATTTTTTCGTAAAGTTTCATAAAGTTGGCGCCGTAAATTTATCGGAAATGAACTCTTCGACCAGACGGTTGAGAAATAGATGATTTAGATAAATAATAAAGTCACCGTACTACAAAAGAAAATTTTCTAACTTATTTTAATGTTTACATGATACAGAATTTAATGGATGAATTACGACTGACGACTGTTTATTAATTTCTTATTTACTGTTATACATATTCTCGGCAATTTGTTTGTAACATGGTAAACCAATAATTTATTGTGTTTCCATGGTAACTTTTTATAAGACTAAATAGATGTTACTACAAAACGTATATCCCATCTGGCGGGAAAAAGTTCAATTGTTTAATAAAATATCGACACGATTGGCATGTGACTAGAGAGTTAACATTCACAATCAGAAACACGGATCTGATTCAGTGACGTCGTTGTTCACTCTGGTTAGTTAACCTCGCGCCTTCGAGTTTGGAAGCGAAATGTGGCAGCAGTTTCGTTCAAAGGCACGTACGGTAAAATAAAAGCGGTCAGCATTGTTCCCCTAATCTTTTCCTCGTTCTTTCAGCAAAACGCTCGTTGCAGCTGGGCCTGCTTATTCAGAAGTCAACTCCACCTCCAATTAATCTTCCGGTAAACGCCGCCGCCGCCGCCTCCTTATCCTTTCTTCGTTCCCTTGTCCGTGTGTCCCGTTTCCGTTTGTCTGCGAGCTCCTGTGCACGCCGGCTGCGGGCTATAAATACTTGTTTCGCTATTCCTGAACCGTATAGACTACTCGGTAAGCTTGCAAATGGCCGACCAGGCCGGCTGTGCCTCTCCCTCTCCAACCCTCTGCGCGCCGACATTGAAATATACACTTTCCAAGTAGCAGAAGTAACACCTCGGATAGCCCCGCACATCCTCCTTCTCGGCTGACGTATCTCTGGCTAGAATTAGGCGAACGCCACACGCAGCAAATACCGGACACGCGATAAACACGGTGTGTATGAAAATGAAATCTGCGATCGTTCTCTTGCATTCTTTCAGCTTCTATCTGAAGTTAAAGATAGACTGCTCTCTCTCTCTCCCTCTCTCAAAAGAGAGAAATAATTTAATATCGGCGATAAATCACAGGAATTTGAGAGAGCGAACGCAAGTAATTTTTGGCGAGAGGCAACGTTGAATTTGGAAATATATATCCTTCCCCGCCAGTAGCTGGCTGGGTTTCTTTGAGAAATTTTAATAACTCGCTCGACCTCTTTCATTCAAGAATTTTCAATTCCGCCCGAATCCGGAGAGAACGATACGACTACTCGAATAGACGAACTTTTTCAATCAGCGGATAGAAATGACGGAAATAAGAAATACCGTGGAGAGAAGCTTTCTAGGTTTTTTCTCTTTTTTTTTTTTAATATTAATATCGCCACAGCGTTGCCGCCGCTGCTACTCGGAATCAAACAGAAAA
The DNA here is from genome assembly GCA_002806875.1 of Lepidotrigona ventralis hoosana. Lineage (NCBI taxonomy): Eukaryota > Metazoa > Arthropoda > Insecta > Hymenoptera > Apidae > Lepidotrigona > Lepidotrigona ventralis. Next base: position 1,216 of record NIPQ01107288.1, on the reverse strand, counting down.
ATCATTGTCACGATCTACTAGCAGGCTGAAACTCGACTGAAATTAAAGCAAAACTCACGATCGAGAATGCGTTCCTCCGAGCAATTATACCCTCTATGTTATACTCTCTTTATTATGTTACTTTTGACCTTTTGAACACGAAGGGAACACTTTCCCTTCCTCCGACCAAACCAGGCTGAGAGACAACGCATCAGATAGGGAATTAATCAGCCTTGATATAAAGTCGACGCAAGAAAGAACCATGGGCTGTGTACATACGTACATACAAGGCTGATCGAAAAATCAGGTGACTTTATAGCACTCACGGAAGCCAGTTGGCGGCGCACTATATCGATAACACATCGAAGTGCACGACGGGGGTAATTGCACGAGGGGCGGTAAGTTACGCGACGTGGCACGGAGGTTGCAGCTTATTATTTCTCGTCGCGCGGCTGGGCCCACCCTCTTCTCCCGGCATTGCATATCGACCCGGTGCGCGCCTTTTTAATTGCAACGTTACTTTCGTGCCCTTTAGAGCCAATGGGACACGCAGAGTGAAAATCAGAGCCCCGGCTTATCCTGACGAATCGGAAGTTCCACCCTTTCAAAGGTACACGACCATCGAGATACCAGCGAGAACAACACAAGTTATTCAGGGCCGGGTATATATGTAGCCAGGGGATGCACTTTTCAAGTGTAGCAACTTTTTATTCGATTTTACGCGAGCTGCGACACGAGAATGTTGCCTGGGCCACCATTGGTTCTATTACACTGCGCGAGAGAGANTGCCACCATTGGTTCTATTACACTGCGCGAGAGAGAAAGCACATGGGGACAAAAAGATTCTAGAAATTATTCAATTAGTCTAAGTTAAACACAAGTTGAACGTTTCGCAGTACATTTTTTTGTTGCGTTATTATTATTGTAAAAAGAGAGAGTGGAAACGTGGTGATATTTAGCAGGTCAAGATGTGACATTTCGTGAAAAACAATGAACAAATACAAAAGGAACGAGTTTGATCATTGTTTTCTTTTGTATTTAACAGCCATTCTTCGAGGCAAAGATTTATAGTTCTTCCCACTTCTTCACAAATTTTCTATAATATTTCTATAATAAGACCTATAGGAGACTATTCCAAAATACGAACTTCTTTGCTTTCAAAGAATCACTGCTTTCGCGGTGTCACACTTTCGTCATTTCAATACACTTTCACCGCTTAATTTTGATTTTCAACTTA
>NIPQ01107286.1:0-16247 GCA_002806875.1 Lepidotrigona ventralis hoosana | reverse complement strand
TGTTTTATATTAAAAAGTCTTTTCATTTTGATAGTTACGACTCGTGGAATAATATAAGACAACCCGTTCAAGATAATATATGTGTGTGTGTGTGTGTGTGTGTGTGCTTGCGCGCGCGCGCGCGCGCCCGCGCGCTTGTATAGTGAAGGTAAAATATTTTGAATGATCATATGTAGGCAACGATAATTACCGGAAAAGCGTATTACATCGGGGATGATAAATAACGCTAAATATTTATATTAAAAAACTTGTTCACTTCACCGTGATCAGTGTAATAATATAAGACCATCAGATCTAGATAATATATTGATAAAATGAGTATAGAATAATTTGAATGATCACTTATAACCCCGGGCCGTTTCGGGGACGAAATGTAACATTGGATTGTAGTTATAAATTAAATAATTTTATTTGTTGTATCCTCCGCTATGAGTAGAATATTATAAAACCATCAGAAGTGAATAGTTCCGTGATAGAGTAAACTTGAGACATTTCGAAAAATCAAATGTGAGCCCCGAAACTTACTGGAGGATTCTATTATTTAGAGGATGATAAATGGCAATGAATCGTTGTTTTATATTTAAAAATTCGTTCATTTCATACTCGCGCTGCGTATAATGAAACAAGACAATCAGATCGAGATGTTATATTAATAAAATGAATGTATAATGTTTTGAATTACCATATGTACGACCCGGTCCGTAACGGAGGAGAGAATAATTTCGGGTTCGATAAATAATATTTAATCTTCGTTACATATTAAAAATTGTGTGTTCATTGTCATCCTAGCGAAACATGGATTAATATAACACCACCAGAGTGATATAATCTATTGATAGTGTGAATGTAGAATATGTTGAGTGGTCATATGTTTGCCCCGATAAATACAGGAAGACCGTACATTTCAGTAACGATAATAACACCAAGTAGTTGTTTTACATCAAGAAATTTATTTATTTTGAAACATGTGTTGCATAGAATAATACATCCGATCGAGATAATATATTATTAGAACGAAGGTAGAGCATTTTGAATGGTCGTATGTAAGCCCCGATACGTACAATAGGAACGTTTTACTTTGGGGACTATAAATAATACTGAATCGTTGTTTTATATTCAAAAAATTGTTCTTTTTGATACACGCGATGCGTAAAATCATAAAACAATCAGATCAGCGTACTATATTGGTAGAATGAATGTAGAATCTTTTGAATGTTCATATGTATGCACCGATCTATACCGGAGTAGCGTATCATTTCGGATACGATAAGGAATAATTAAACGTTGTTTTATATTCGTAAACCGTATATTTACATTCCTAAAATTATACGTTTTTCCGGTACGGAATAATGGCGCTTACATAATAATGTTTTAAAGAATTGTACATTCCCTCTATCAACTGATTACCTCAATATGATGGTCTTGTATCATTCAACGCATCTCGGGTATTAAAATGTACAAGTTTTTTAATATAAAAAAACGGTTAATATTGTTTACATTACCTAGGATAACACGCACCTCTATTACGGTTCGGTATTTACATATGACTCGTAAAAATATTCTACATTCCCTCTACCACTGGATTAACACCATCTGGTCATACATTACCCTACGCTTCTCGGGGATGACAATGAACACTATCTTTTAATATAAAACAACTATATAGAATCATCTATTGTCCACGAAATAATTCGCTCTACGGGTAAAGATCGTGACTTACATGTGATCATTTAAAATGTTCTACATTAATTTTATCAATTCCATATCTTGATTACATGATCTTATATTATTCTAAGCTTCGCGGGGATCATAATGAACACTTTCTTTTAATGTAAAACAGCGATTTAGAATTATTTATCGGCCCCGAAGTTGTACGCTCTTCTTGTACGGATCGGGGCTTATATAAGATCATTCAATATATTTTACATTCACTCTATCAACAGTTTATCTCGATCTGATGTTTTTATATCATTCTCTATTTGGCGGGGATCGCAATAAACACAACTTCTTAATACATTAATCCAATAATATTTATGGTTCTCGAACTAACACGCTCCGCAGGTAGGGTTCAGTGCTTGCATAAGGTCATGCAAAATTTACTACGTTATTTCTACCAACATATTATTTCTATCCGATGCTTTTGTAATATTCTACGCATCGCGGAGATCACAATGAACACAATTTTTTAATATATCACGATCCAATATAATTTATCGTTCCAGTAATATTTCGCTCCTCCAGGACTGATCGGGGCTTTCATACGATCATTCAAAATATTCTACATTCTTCTCAGCGATATCGTGATCTAATGGTTTTATATAATTCTGCGAATCGCGGAAATCACAATGCACATACTTTTTGATGTAAAACAACGATTAGGCATGTTTATCGTCCCCGAAATTGTACACTCCTCCGGTACGGATTACATATGATCGTTAAAAATATTCTACATTCACTCTATTAATAGATTACCTCGATCTGATGGTCTAATATTATAATTTATGCATTACAAGGACAACAATGGACAAATCTTTCTATATATAACCACGATTTAGTATTATTATTTATCCTTCCCGAAATAATACGTCCCTCCGGAATGCATCGGGCTTTTCTTATGGTCATTCAAAATATTCTTTATTCAATCTATCAATAGAGTATCTGCCTCTGATGGACTTATATTATTCTGCTCACCGCGGGGTCATAATGGACACAATTTTTTAATATATAATGGTGGCTCAATATTATTCATATTCCCCGAAGTATGCTTCTATGGTACGGATCGGGGCTTACATATGAACAGTCAAAACATTTTACACTATTTACATCTGTATATTATATCGATCTGATGATCTTGTATTATCACTCATCGCGTGGATCTCAACGAACATATTTGTTAATATAAAACAACGATTTAATATTATTTATTATCCACAAAGTGATACGTTCCACATGTGCGGATCGAGGATTACATAAAATAATTCAAATAATTCTTCATTCACTCTGTCAATAGAATTACTCCCTCTGTTGGTCTTATATTATTTTACGCATAGCGAGGACCACAATAAATACAATTTTTTAATATATAACGATTCTTTGTTATTTATCGTTCCCGAAATAATACGCTCCTCCGGTATATATCGGGCTAACATATGTTCATTCAAAAAATTCTACATTGACTCCGTCAATATATAAAGTTCCTCTTATGGTCTTATAATATTCTATGAATCGAACAAATTTTTTGATTTAAAACAACTATTTAGTATTATTTATCGTCAACGAAGTTATACGTTCCTCCTGTACGGATCAGGGCTTACATATGATCATGCAAAATATTTTGCACTCATACTGTCAATATATTATATTGATCTTGTTGTCTTATATTATTCTACTCCTCACGGGAATCACAAGGAACATACCTTTTAACAGAATGAATGTGAAATATTTTAATGTGTCAACATCACGTTCGCACTCGGTAGAATCTCAGGGCCGATAAACTATATTAAATGACATTTTAGTACAAAAAAGTAGAGTCCATTGAAAGCAACGCGATGGGTAGAATATAAGACCATATGATGGTGAAAGAAAACTGAAAACAATATGATAAAATAACAGAATGTATGTGGAAAATTTTAAATGTACAAATATAAAACTAATTTTATCTATCGGAACTCCATAACATTTCATGCTATATAAAAAATATTGAATACTATATGTCCACAGAATTGATGTTCATTGTGAACCACGCGCTGCGTACGAAAATATAAGGCCATGAAATCGGAATGATATATGACAAAATGAGTATCAAAAATTTTGAATTGTCATATGTACTCATTCCACGTAACGGAACTACGTAACAATTAGGTACGATAACTGATATTAGATGATTGTATATGTACAAAGAAGTGGTGTTCATTGTAAACCTCGCGATGCGCAGAAGAATATAAGACCATCAGACATTATATTGCCGGAATGGGAGTCGAAAATTTTGAACCGTCATATGTAGGATGCGAAACTTATCGTTGGAACGTAATACTTTGGCGACGATAAACATTAGATACTCGTTATATATTAAAAAGGTCTGCTCGTTGTGTCTCCGCAGTGCACAAAACATTAAAAGACTGTAAGGTAGAAATAATATACTGACAGTATTAATTTCGATGATTTTTCGATATGTGACCATCGAACCGTAACGTTGGACCGTAATATTTCGAGGTCAATGGAGAATATTATATCGTAGTTACATATCAATAAATCGACTTCAATGCGATGCTCGCGATGCGCAGATTAATATATGACTATTTGACCGATATAAGATAGTGGCAGAATTAATGTCAAAAAATTAGATTTGTCATATATAAGCCCTCTACCGTACCATACAACTGAAATATTATGGGGTTGTTAAATAATATTAGATCGTCGATATGTATGAAAAATTGTGTTCATTGATACCCCTGTGATGCGCAGAATAACATGAGACCATCAGATCGAGAGAACATATTGATACACATAGTGCCCAAGATTTTGACAGGCATTTTGTAAGCTACGAAACAAAGGAACGTATCAATTAGTGCTTGATGAATAGCATCGGATCGTTGTTATATTATAATGAATTGTTTCCGTCGTGATCCCCGCGGTGCGTAGAATACTACAGCACCGACAGAGCGAGATAATATATTGGTAGAGTGAATGGAGAATATTTTGAATGAGTATGTGCTAGCACATACTCGTACCGGAGGAGCGTATTACTTCGGGATCGACAAATAATTCCTAATCGTTGCTTATCATTAAAAATTACGTTTTTTGTAATCAACGTGATGCGTAGAATAATACCATCGGAAGGAGATAATCTAATGATAAAGTGAATACAGAATATTTTGAAAGATCATATGTAACCCTCGATCGTTACCGGAGGAATATTGTTTCGAAGACGATAAATACTGAATCGTAGTTTTATGTTAAAATATATATTCCTTATGATACCTGCGAAGCGAATAATATAACACAGTCTAATCGAGATAATATGTAGATAGAATTATTGTAGAATGTTTTGAATGATCATACGTAAGCCCCGATCCGTACAGTAGGAGCGTACAATTTCGGGGACGGTAAATAATACTGGATCGTTTTTTCATATAAAAAATTTATTCATTGTGATACTCGCGATGCGTATTGTAATATAAATCATCGGAAAGAGATAATCTACTGGAAGAGTGATTGTAGAGTACTTTGAATGATCATATGTGACCCCCAATACGTACCAGGAAGTGTCTAATTTCGGGGACAATAAATAATACTAAATCGTTCTTTTATAATAAAAACTTTTGTTCTTGTTGATGCCCACGATGCATAGAACAATATAAGACTATCAGAGCGAGATAATGTACTAACAGAATGATTGCAGAGTATTTTGAATGATCATATATAGTTCCTGCACCCTATGAGAGGAAAGTATAACTTCGGGTCGATAAATATTACTAAATCCTTATTTTATAGTAAAAAATGTTTTCATTCTAATACCCGAGAAGCGCAGAATAAAGTAAGGCAATCAGACCGATATTATTTATTGATAGAATAAATGTAGGATATTTTGAATGATCAAAAGTAAGCCTCGATCGTTATCAGTGGAGCGTATTACACCAGGGACGATATAATAATGGAAATAATAATGGATGGTCGTTATATATTTAAAAAAATTTTAATTTTTTAATTTAATTTTTTAATTTTGATATTCGCGATGCGCAGAATAACAAGAGACCATCAGATTGAGATAATATATTGATTGAATGAACTTAGAGCGCTTTGAATAATCGTATGTAAGCTCTGGTCAACAACGTCGTAGCGTTTTATTTCGGGGACAATAAATAATATTGGATTGCTTTTATAAATTAAAAAATTGTGTTCATTGCGATACCCGCTATGCGTAGAATAATATAAAACAATCAGAACGAGATAATAAATATAGAGTGAAAGTAATATATTATGTTTGAACATAAATAAAACCCGACAGGTACCGGAGAAACGTATTTTTTCGGGGAAGATAAATAAGATTGGATTGTCGCTATATGTTTAATATATGATACATTATTCGACGCATCGCGGGGTTCACACTGAGCCCCATATTTTTACATAAATATCATCTAATATTATTTATCGGACCTGAAATATTATGCACTTCCAGTACGTGGAGTAAGTTTAACATTTGATAATTTCAAGTCTTCCACAATCACACTGTCAGTACATCATATCGATTTCATGGTCCTATAATATACTGTGCATCGCGTGATTCATAATGAACGACATTTTTTCTACATAAATATCATCTAATAATGGTTATCCAGCCCGAAATGTTACCGACTTTCTGTATGTAGCATGAGGTTTGTATACTACAGTTCAAAATATTCCACATTCATTTTGTCAATACATCATATCAATTATATTGTCTTATATTATCCTACGCATGGCAGAGTTTACAATGAAGTCCATTTTTTAATATATAGCAATAATCCAATATTTTTTATAGACGCTGAATCATTACTTACCTCCGTTAATTTTTGAGGCTTATAAGTGACTATTCATAATTTGGGACGTAAATTCTGACAACATGTTACACTTATCTCTCGGTCTCATATTACTTTGCGCATCGCTCGGGTTGCTATGACAGAAATTATTTAATATATAACGAGCTCCTTATATTATTTATCGATATTAAAGTAATACTGAAGTATACTCCATGAAAATTATCGACATTCACAGTATCAAAAGGTTATCTCATACTAATTGTCATATATTTATTCTACTCATCGCTAAGATCGCTATGGACATGATTTTTTATTATAAAACGACTATCTAATTTATCGCCCCTAAAATACTTTGGACCTCCGGGACGTTTCGGCTCTTATATGTGACTATTCAAAATTTTTGACAAATTTTGTCAATGAATCATATGCATCTGACGTTCTTATACTATTTTCCTAATCACGGGTGTCACTATGAACATTGTATGTTAATATATAACGATGGTCTATGATTATTTATCGTGAAATATCGTGAAATCCAGTTATAACAAAATATAATTCCGATTTCATTGTCTTATTTTATTCTAATCATTGTAGGATTCACAATGAACACCATTTTTAGTCATTGAGCCAGAAACATCACTGAGTTCCGGTACGTGGTATGCGACGTATGATCGGTAAAAATTTACGACATTCATTCTTCCGATATATCATATTGATGTGATTGTCTTATCTTATTCCACGAATGGCGGGGATTAATATGAACAACATTTTATTCTACATAAATATCAACCTAAATTATTCATCTAGCTTGAAGTATTACGGTGTCCCGGTAAGTAGAACGAGTTTGACATATTCCCGTTCAATATTTCCTAGTTCATTTTGTCAATATATTAAATCGCACTGTGATCTTATATTATCTACGCATCGCAGGGATCACAATTATCATCACTTTTGTAAAGTTGTATCGTCTAGAATTATTTGTCAATCCTGAAATATTACTGTCATCGGGGTCCGATCTTTCATGCGACAATTTAAAATTTTCGTAACTCATTCTGTCAATACATAATATCGATTTGTTTGTCCTATTTCATTCAAAGCATTGCGATATTCGCAGAGAACGCCATACTGTTATTCGTAAATATCAATTAATATTATTTACTGATCCTAGATGCTACGGATTTCTGGTACAAGGAATGAGGTTTACGTATGACAATACTAATTTTCTTTTCACTCGGTCAACATAACATATCGCATTTATATCATAATAATTTTCTACGCATTGTAGAGATCACAATGATCACCATTACTTTGTACATAAGTATCACCTAATATTATCTGTCTTACCGCGCCTGAAATATTACGGAGCACAACAACGTAAAACGCTGTATAAATTCAAAATTTTCCACATTTACCCTGTCAACATATCATATCGATTTTATGTCTTACATTATTCTACGCATTACGGGATTCACAATGAACGCCTTTTATTTGTTCGTATATTTCGTCTTTCTTAGTATAACACAGTGATTTAGAATTATTTAACGTATCTTAACTAATACGCTCCTCCAGTACGGTTCGGGGCCTACATAAGATCATTCAAAATATTCTTCATACGTTCTATCAATATATTACCTCGATTAGATGTTCTTATACTATTCTACGCATTGCGGGTAAATGAATAAATTTTTTACATAAAAAAAATGATTTAATTTTATTTATCGTCCCCGAAATTTTACGCTACTCCGGCACGGGGCTTAAATATGGTAATTCAAAATGTTCTACATTCAATTTATTATCTCCCTCTGATGATCTCATGTAGTTATACGTATAGCGCATGTTACAAAGAACACAATTCTTTTATATAAAACAACGAGTTGCTATTATTTATTGCCCACGAAATTGTATGCTGCACCATATATGATCATTAAAATTATTCTACAATCATTCTATCAATATATTATGTCGATCTGATGGTTCTATATTATTCTACGTGTTACGGGTTCGCAATGTACATATTTTTTAAATGTATATCGACCTTCCAGTATTACTTATCGTCTTCCAAATGATACTCTTATCCTTTAAGTATTAGAGCCTACCTATGATAACTGAAAATATTCTACAAACACACTTGACTATTTCTCTCTGAGTACCATATATTATTCCATGCATCACGGGGAACACAATGAACACAATTTTTTAACATATAACGACGATCCAGTATTATTTATCATCCTCGAAACAATAGGAACCCTCCCGTAGACCGTGGCATATAGATGATTTATCAAAATTTTCTACAATCATTCTGTTAATAGATCAGATTTCTCTGATGGTCAGGTGCTTATATTATTCCACACATGACGGGGATCACAAAAAAATTTTTTTAATATATGACAACGATTCAATATTATTTATTGTCCAAGAATTAGTAATTCCCTCCGGTACGGAACTGGATTTATATATAATGATTCAAAATATACTACATTTATTCTATGAATATATTATTTTGATAGTTATGGTCTTATGATATTCTACTCATCGCGGGTACAAATGTTTTAATATAAATCAAAGATTTAGAAATATTTATCGTCACCGAAACAACACGCTCTTCACTGTTCGGGGCTTACATATGATAATACAAAATATTCTACATTCATTCTATTAATACATTACGCCGATCTGATGATATTATTGGCATAATTACGCATAGCGGGGATCTCAATTTACATATATATATAACGGCGATCCAATATTATTTATTTTCTCCTATGTAATACGTTACTCCGGTACGGATCACGGATCGAGACCTACAAATGACCATTAAAAATGTTATACATTCATTTTGCTTATTTTATTATCTCGTTCGATGGACTTATATTATTCTACTCTTCGCCTGAATCACAGTGAAAAAACAGTGGAAAACAGTGAAAAAAATTTTTAGTACAAAGCTGTGTATCAGTATTATTTATCGTCCACGTAATTATGCGCTCCTCCGGTACGGACTGGGGCTTACATATGATAATTCAAAATTATCTACATTCATGCTAACAATATATTATCTCCCTCTGATGGTCTTGTATTATTCAACGCATTGCGGGGGTTACAATGAACACTATCGTTGAACATATAACGACGATCCAGTATTATTTATCTTCCCCGCAGTAATACGCTCCTCCGTACGGATCGGTGTTCACATATGATCATTCAAAGTTTTATGCACTCACTCAGTCAACATATTATCTCCTTCTGATGGACAATCACAATGAGCCCAACTTTTTAATATATAAGGACGATCCTATATTATTTATCGATGTATTACGATCCTCCGGTAAGGATCGGGGTTTACATTCTACATTCATTTTGTCAGTATAATACCTCGATTTGATGGACTTATACTATTCTACGCATCGAAGGGATCACAATTAACAAATTTTTTAATATAAAACAACGAATTAGTATTATTTCTTATATCCGAAGCAATATGATACTCCGGTACGGCTCGGGTACATATGATCATTCAAAATATTCTACATTCTCTCTATCAATTGTCTCTCTCTCATAATCTTATATTATTTCACGCATCGCGCGAATCAGAATGGACACAATTCTTTATTATAAAACAACGACTTATTGTTATTTATGTCAATCAAATTTATTTATATGTTATTTAAATCATTTAAAATATTCTATAAGTATGCTATCAATATATTATCTCGATCTAATGGTCTTATACCATTCTAGACATTGCCGGTATCAAAATATACAAATTTTTTGGTATTAAACTAGAATTAGATGTATCTTCCGTTCCACTGGTAAGAAACGCTCAAAACATTCAAAATATTCAATATTCCTTCTGTCAATACATCATGCAGATTTCTTGTTCTCCTATTATTCTATGCATAATGTGGTTCACAATATTCACCATCCTCTTTGTACACTAATATCATCTGATACTATTTTTCTAACCTGTGCTATAACGGAGTTACGTGGAATGAGGTTTGCATTCAAATACTTCCACATTAATTCTGAGAGCATATCTTATAGACTTTATAGTCTGATATAATTTTACGCATCGCGGGGTTCACAAATAACGCCATTCCTTTCTACATAAATATAATCTAATATTATCTATCGTGCCTGAAATATTACGGTGATCCGGCAAATGTAATGAGATTTACATATTACATTTCAAAATTTTCGACATTCATTCTGTTTTATGGTCATATATTATTCCACTCATTGCCACGTACCGGAATATCATAATATCGGAATATTACAGGGTTTATATGTAATATTATATCGCTGTTGTATACAAAATAATTGTGTTCGTAGTGAAAATAATTTTCTTCGCCATGCGTATAATAATATATGGCTGTTATGTCTATATAATGATATAATTTTGACATAAAAAATATTTTGTCTGTTCAATATTTTGTCTGTCTGTAATCATCACTCCACCTATCTTCAATATTTCGTCTGTTTGTAATCATCATTCCACCTATCGGAACAAAGTAGTGTTCCACGCACGATAAAAATAAATGGGATAATTTTTATGTAATTTGAAATGGTATACATAGTGACCCCCTCAATGCATAGAGTAGTATGAGACAAAATACGATATGATATAATGACAGAAAGAACGTCAAAAACATTGATTTATTTTATTGGAATATGTAAACACCATTCAACGTACCGAAACACTGTAATATATTAGATTCGATAAAAAATATTAGATGTTATTAATGTACAATGAAATGTTCTTCAGAGTCCTCACGATGCGCAGAATTATATAAGATTATCAGAACTCTATGATAAATCCGAAACATTTGAATTATCATATGCAATCCTCATTCCACTGAATACCGTAATATATGAGGCTCAACATATAATTGTACATATACATTTTGTACATATATTATAAGATATTTATGTACAAAAAAATAATGTTCATAGTGATAATTTCATTGCGTAAAGTAATGTAAGGCAATCACATCGATATGTTATAATTACAGAAAGATGTTGAAAATTTTGGTGTCATACGTAATCTTCATTCCACCTACCTAACACACCAGCATTTGGGAATAGATAAATATTATTAGATAACATTTATGACCAATAAGATAGTGTTCACAGTTATCACTGCGACGAGTAGAATGTAAATCCATCAGATAAATGTGATATTCTGACAGAAACAATGTTGCAATATTTCGTGTGATAATGTGTAAAACTCAATCGATATCCCGGATTTGCGGAATTTCATGCTGGATAAATTATATTAAATGAAATTTATGTATAAAAGTGTGGTGTTTATAGTGATTCCCGCAATGGGAAGAATAATGTGGAACCATTAGATCGATATGTTATACTGACAGAATGAATGTCGTGTACTTTGAATGGTCATCTGTGATCTCCGAGAAGTCCCGGAGAACCGTAATATTTCAGAGTCAATAAATTACATTAGATCGAAGCTATATTATACAATTGTGTTCATTGTAATGCGCGCGATGCGTAGGATAATATAAGACCATAATATTGAGAAAATATTTAGCAGGATGAATGTTGAAAAATATGAAATGAAATCAGTAAGCTCCGAACCGATTCAGACAGCCGTAATATTTCATGGTCGACAAAAATATTAGATCGAAATATATAAAAAAATTATTTTCATTGTGCCTCCGCGATGCGTAGAATCACATAAGAAAATCAGATAAAAATAATGTATTGGAAGGATGAATGTCGAATATATTTAACGGTTATATGTATGCACAGAATCGAAGGAATCCCGTAATATTTTATGGGCGATAAATAATGCTTCGTCGTTTTAAGTATTGAGTTCATTTCGATCCAGCGCAGGATATTATTAGATAAACAGAAAGAGATAATATAATGAGAGTATCAATGTAGAATATTTTGAATGGGCATATGTAAGCACCGAACGGTACATTAAAAAACTGTGTTCATTGTAAACCCCGCATTGTGTAGAATATTATTCGTTCATTAGATCGAAATTATATATTTTGCAGAGTGTATGTCGAAAATTTGTATGGTCGTACTTAAGCCTCGAACAATATGGAACAACCGTAAAATTTCGGATTTTATGAACAATATTAGAACGTATTTATGTATAAAGAGATGTATTCAATGTTCCTTGCAAAGAATTATAGAAGACCATCAGATCAAGATAATAAAGTAACAGAATGTATGTCGAAACCTTTGAATGGTACCGGTGGACCGTGATATTGCGGAGTCGATAAGTAATATTGGATCTTGATTATATATAAAAAATTGTGATCATTTTGAACCGCGCTATGCGGAGACTAAAATAAGACCACCAAATCGAAATAATATACTGACAGAATGAATGAAGAAATATTTGAAATTTCGTATATGAGCCCAGAAAAGTAATACAGGGGCAAAAAAGTTCGGTGCCTATAAATAATACCATATCGTTTTTATATATCAAAAAATTGTATTCGCAATAGTATAATAGTGTAATATAGTATAGTATAACGTAGTATAACACAACACAACACAACACAACACAACACAACACAACACAACGTAACATAACACCTGTAACCATGTAAACTTGTAAATGTTTCGGGGACTGTAAATAATATTTGACTCTCGTTATATACTGAACATTGTGAAAACTGTGACCCCTCGTTGCGTAGAATAATATAAGATAATCAGTTCGAGATAATATCTTAACAGAATGAGTGTCGACGAACCAATGAGTGTTTGAACCATCATCCGCATGTTTCGGAACGTGTCGGATGTAAGTAATTTTGAGGTCGATGAATAATATTTGGTCGTCCTCATATATCGAAAAAAGTGTTTATTGTGGGGCGTAGATTCCCTGCGATGGGATAGAATAAATTTCCCTGCGATGCGTAGAACAGTATGACTGCGATGGAATAGAATAAATTTCCCTGCGATGCGTAGAACAGTATGACAATTAGATAGAGATAACGTATTGACCGTAATGGTGTCGAATATTTAGAATTGTCATATGTAATCCCCGAATAGTACCGGAGAACCCTAATGCTCCTGGTTTGATATATAATATTATAACGTCGTTACACATTACAGAATCATGTTCACAACCGCGATGCGTAGGAGACCATCAGTTCGAAAAAATATATTAAAAGAATGAGTGCCTAAAATTTTGAAACGACATATTGAAATGTAGCCAAGTACACTGACAAATCGGGTTCAACAAATAACAATAAATTGTCGTTATTAATTCCAAAATTTTCTTCATTATGTTCACAGCGATTTGTAGAATAATATAAGGTAACCAGATCTAGACAATTTATTGACACAATGTATGATGAATATTTTGAAGGATATGTGTAAGACCCGAACTATATCCCCGGACCGTAATATTTCGCAATCGATGAATAAGACAAAATCTCCGTATATATTAAATTATATATTAAAAAATTGTGTTCGCTGTCAGCCCCGCAATGCTTAGAATAATATGAGATAAACAGATCGAGATAATATAATGACAGATTGAATCCCAAGAATTTTGAGTGGTCATATATATGCCCCGAGACCTACCGATTGCCGTTTAGAATTCGGTGTCGTCAAATAAATTTAGATCGTCGCTATATATTTATAAAGTATTCATGTGACCCTGCGATGCATAGAATAATATAACACCATCAGAAAGTGTTAATATATTAATTGAAATGATGCCGAGAACTTTGGTTGACCATTTGTAGTCACTAACGACTGCGTCGTTACGGAGGAACGTAACATTTCGGTGTTCATAAATAATATCAGATAATATTATATAATACAAAATTGTGTTTATTGTGATCCTCGCGATGTGTAGAGGAGTATGAGACAATCAGATCGAAAGTATACTTTAACAGGATGAATTTTGAAAATTGTATACGGTCATTCGTATGCCACTCTCTGTACCGGAGGATAGTAATATTTCAGGATCGATAAATAATATTAGATCTTCCTTATACAGTAAAAAATTATGTACATTGTGAGACCCGCAATGCAGACCTAAGACAATCAGATAGAGATATTGTGTTGCGAGAATAGAAGTCACGTTTTGAGTTGTCATGTGTAAGCCTCGCGACGTACTGGATGACCGTAATATTTCGGAGTTAATAAATATAACATTATCGTCGTTATATATTAAAAATAATGTAAATTGTCATACCCGCAATGCGTAGAATAATATAAAACCATCTTATAGAGATAATATATTGACAGAATTCATGACGAAAATTTTGTTTGACATATGCAAGTTCCAATACATACCAGACGACCGTAACAATTCGGAGCAGGTAAATAAAATTGGATCGTCGTTATATATTACAAAATTGTGTCGCTTGTGATCCATGCGATGCGTAGAGTGATATCGAGATAATTTATTGGCAGAAAATGTGTAGAATATTTTGCACATTTATATGTAAACCACGAACTGTACCGGTGGACCGTAACATTTCTGGGTGATAAATAATACAAGATCGTCGTTATATACCAGATAGTTATGTTTATTCTTATCCTCAGGATGCGTGTAATAGTATGACAGTGTCGAAAATTTAGAATGTTCACACGTAATCCTTAAACAGTACTATAGATCAGTCATACTACTGAATCGACAAGAAACGTTAGAACATCCCTATTCATTAAAAAAACTTTTTCTGTGATCCCCCTGATTCGTAGAATAATTTTCGTACATTCCATGTTTATACATAAATATCGTCTAATATTATATATCGAGCTTTAAGTATTACTGATTGAAAATTTCGTGGAATGAGGTTTATGTATGACCACCGAAAATTTTCCACATTCATTCTGTGAACATATCATATATTAATGGTCTTGTATTATTAAACGCATCACTGGGTTCTCAATGAACTCCATTTTTTTGTACATAAATATCGTCTAATATTATTTACTGTGCCTGAAGGAAACGGATATATATATATATATATATATATATATATATATATATATCAGGGTCTTATATTATTCTACGAATCGCGGCGTTTATAAAATAGAATATTTCTACACAAATATCATCTAATATTTTTTATCGAGCATGAAATTTCAGGGCTCTCCGGAATATGAAATGATTGTTACATTTGTCAGTTCAAAAATTTCCACTTTCATTCTGCTAATATAACATTTCGACTTTATGGACTTGTATTGTTCTACATGTCGCGGTGTTCACAAAGAACAATATTTCTTTGTACACAAATATCATCTAATACTATTTATCGACCCTGAAGTTTCATAGTGTTCCGTATCGTGGTTTCATGCCTACATTTGTCGATTCAAAATTTTTCACCTTCATGCTGTAACGAAACCATATCAATTTTATGTCCTTACATTATTCTGCGTATCGCAGAATGCGAGTCGCATTCACTATTTTCACAATTTTTTTTGTAGAAAAATATCATCTAATATTATTTATCAGGCTTGAAATATTGTAGATTTCCGGTACGAGGAATGATGTGTACATGTGGTAGTTCAAAATTTTCCACAACATTCTGTCAATTTTACGATCTTATATAACTATACGCGTCGCGAGAATCATAATAAACACAATTTTTTAGTATATAAATAAGACCTAATGCTATCTGTCGACCGATAATACGATACTCTTGTACTTTTCATGGTACTCATTGCGGGGATCACAATGGACACAATTTTAATTGCAAAACGATCTAGCATTATTTATCGACCCCGAAATATTAC
>NIPQ01107254.1:0-16174 GCA_002806875.1 Lepidotrigona ventralis hoosana | reverse complement strand
GCTCGCGATCGTGAGCTCGTGATCACGCTCGCCTCTGTTAATGCGTCATTTCTCGTGCGCACGCGAGCCAGTCGGCGCGTCGAGTCGAGTCGAGCCGAGCCGAGCCGAGCCGAGCCGAGCCGAGCCGGTGCGCTACGATAATTTAGAAAGCGGATGGGGATGATGCATCGCCGTCGCGGATTTTTCAATTAGCCGCCGCGATTTTATGGGAAATTTATACGCTTCTCGCTGTTTCTCGTCGTCGAGGGCCGCTTGCTCTGCACAAACGTGTCCCTCTCGCGAGCATCCACGAGGATGCTCTTTGATTAACGGCGCGACACGATGCGTTTGTCGTTGGAAATTGCCAGGATTACGAATCGATACGAATGCAGTACAATGTGCGTTCAGACGGGATAAACAGAGTTTGGAGTATTATTTTTATTGCACATACTGTTACACCGACCGAAGATGCTCGAATGCGAATATCGATATATTGATTGGCCGGTCGTTTCGCTAGACATCGGCAATGTTTAAACAAAACTCACTATTCGACCAGCAAAATGTGCGAACGTTCGAATGGTGTATTCCAGATGTAATAAAGTTTGATCTACACAACGGTAAAAAATTACGTTAATAATTCTCGGGCGGTGTCGAGGCGCAACACTTTATCACGCTTGAAAAAGCGAGGAATAAATAATGTCTGACGTTTCGAGGCACAGCTCAAGTCGGTATACTTTGTCATTTGTGCAGTATTGTGCATCGATTAAATCCTTACGGTTAACAGATAAGTAGATTAAACTTCTCGACATCGAGAAACTTCCACATTGCTGTGGAAACTTTTTGTTTTTCCTCTTTAATCGCGTCACGTTTCTTATCCATGTACCAGTCAACCCCCGATTGCGCACAACAATCACACCCACGAATCTTCGCACTCCACGCGTTGACTTTCACCCATAGTTCACCCTCGGTTGGTTCGTGTTGCCTCCAACCTCGGTTCTTCTATCCCTAAGGAGGTTACACACGGACAGAGGATCCCTCCTAGACTCTCGAACCTCCGCCGGAGATAATATCAGTTTTCTTCCTGGTACAAAACAGGCAGGAAGGAAGAATTCGTCTGGTTCTCATGCGCGAAACGATCCTAGACGTTGCTTCCGGGCACGAAACACCCAGCCGAACGAACCGATCCCTCCCCGATGTTTCCCCCCGGATCATCATCGACTGTCTTATCTTCGCTCGACGCGGCCACTTTGAAAAATACGATAAATCACGCAACCGTCGATCGTTGGAACTTGCTCTTCCCCTCCTCCCCTCCCTCCACTTTTCTCCTTCCGAATAGCCGACGACCGCTGACGGCGATCGAAACGATGAGACCTACGAGAAGAAAGAGGGGGGAGGGGTGCAGAACGTAGCTCCTTGGAGCGATTTTTGTGCTGCGCCGAAAAAAACCAAAAAAGAAATGGCTGGTCGTTACCCAACCCACTAAGTCGAATACTTTGTCGAATACTCGCGAGAATCGAAAACTCGTTTAGAATACCTGCGGCTCTATAACGTGCTCCAGTCCCGCGGAAGCTTTTAAATCAGGCGGGGGCGGTTTCCGATGGACGGGCCACTCGAGCAGCTAATCCGCAGCGTGCGAGTTATTGTTCTGCGCCTCTCTGCTCAACTTACCCTTACGAGAGACAGATGGACGAGTCTCGTAGACTGATCAGAGCTTGAATTATCTCTTTTCTCTTGCATCCAACGATGAGACGCTCTGTCGAAAGATTTCACTGAACTTTGTACTTTGAAAGTTCTTTGTATTTTTTTCTAAGTAGAGTCTGTTCTAACTTTGCAAGAATTTCGTTGGCTGCTCCGTTCAGGGAAAATTCCGCCTTGTCAGAAATCAGCTGCATAAATTCACCTAAACGGGTGAAGATTTATATGGCCAGTTCTCCGGGGAAAACGCCGATTATTCCGCGGCGTTTGGTATCTGGCTTATCGCTTGCTCGTTCGCCCGCTGCGATCTCCAATCCATTCAGTAGCTTGTAAATTCGTTGGAAACTATCAATTAGATACATCCCACCATCGGCCCACGCTCTGGATCACAATGTGTAATCAGAATATTACTCCGTACGTAGGACTAAATTATCCGTTATCCTCTATTCAACTAGATAAATGCGGGTGCAACGGTCTGATAAATCTTCCAGCAATGGAAGATTTCTACCCACCGTAGAACGCGGTTACAATCTTCGTACACCTACGTGAGCTTCATTGAATTTACGATAACGTTGCGCCTGATAGATCAGAGATTCTGTCGCGTGCGCGATACTTTTCACATTTACGTCGTCGACTGTTCGTCGACTTGGCTCGCAGAACCGTTCTTGGGAACACGAAGCGGTGAAGATGAAGTGGGCAAAGGATGCGAAGAGCTGATGTCGCAGCGACTGCATAGAAAGTAGAGCGGTTAGTCAAATAGACTAGTAGCGAGTAGAGAGATTTTCTTAACTTTCGCAAAACACGTCTGGCTTTAATTTCAGGCCGAATTTTCCTGCCGCGAGCGAAAACTAAATAAATTCGCGAAACGGTGTATCGAAACGGTGATCGACTTCACCGTGGAGAATCACTGCGCGGCGCGGTCTCCGGGCAACCTGTACGATAAGCGCATGTCGGACAGAAGAGCGTTCGGTCGGACGAGCGCTGCCGGCGGGGACAATTACGCAGATGTGTGGCTGGCAGAGCGGGACGCGCGAGCGTGTCCTGCAGCTTCGGCATCCTCGGATTAGTCTGTGTGCGTGTACGTGGAGAGATGGTCCGTACGGAATTAGCATGCTCCGTGCTCTCCGTGAGGGAAACGTGCATGGAACGGGCTGGCGAACGGAAACACAATGCCCCCTCTACGTATCTACGAGCACACGTGTGCGTTTCAGCGAGAAAGAGGAAGAGGAGGAGGAGGAGGAGGAGGAGGAGGAGGCGGCGGTTTAGTGAACGATGTGCAAGAGAATGAAGAGGACAAGGACGAGAAAGAGGGAAAAGTGATTACAGAGCGCGAGCGAGCCCCTGGTTGCCCCCGGCGCGTGCGTCCACCTCTTCGACCATCCTCCTGTAAAATCCTCCCAGTTTCACCTTTCCTGGAACACCGCCCCGGGCGCCGTTTCGAGAGAGATCTGGCCTGCTCCGCGTTAGGACGGCAGATATCCCGCGACCAGCCGGAATAGAAGGACGGTGAATCGGTGTGTACCAGGTGGCTTCAAGGATCCACCATCCTTGAAAAAGGTGCTTATTACCCGGAGAAAGGTGGATTTCAAGAACCGATTTGATAGGTATGCCCTCTCCCTCCCTCCCTCCCCCTCTACCCCCACCCTCTCTCTACAGGTTTGTTCCTCCGGCTCGATTGTGCGTAATCGCTCGTCAGTCATCAGATGCCGGGCCTCTCTTCGTTTCTTCCTACGTCACAATCGTGTTTCCCGTCACGCGTTTGTCGTGTGTTTCGTCTCAACCACCTCCCGAGTCCTATTACTCGACCTAGGCGCGAGGAAACCTTGGCATTTCGTTCCGATCGGAGATTCAGAGAATCGGAATTTCGAAATTCTCGAATGTTGTTACGTTAACAGGCTACGCGTTACTCTTCCTCTCGTCTGGCCAAGAAGAAAAAGGCCCTATCCACCTTGCACTGTTTACACAACGCGCGAAAAACTTAATCAAGCCTAGATCGAGCCGAGGTAAAAAGCGTGTAACCGACGAGCTGATCGCCGCGTAAAGCGGGTGGAATGCGGAGAGTGTGCGCAAGAAAAATATCGAACGGGAACGGATACTGGGACGGATGGAAAGTCCGGTGAATCGGCCACCCTTTCGTCGCTCGTTTCGCACAGCCACCTCTGTCCCCTGTGATAAAAACAATGATTGATCGTAATGGGTAATGAGGAATCCGCCGCGGTGCTGCGCATCGGTCGAGAGAAAATGACTCGCGATTAACGTCAGAATCTGTTACGCTTCGCGATCCGTTCGTTCGTTCGTTTGGTAAATTACGGTTTGTTGGTAGCTCGATGATGAAAAAAAAGAAGAGATTTAAAAAAAAAAAAGATCTAGTCGATGTTGCTCGATATGTTGTTCGAGTTCACTGGACCGACCGAATTCAATTTTTCATCCCGTGACTGACGGTATTCCGGGTTACGTCAACGCTTCGCGATCCCGCGCCATTAACTGTAGTAGGAGCGAGCGCGGACTGAAATTGCGCTTTTAGTTTAATTGCAGTGAAAGTTCAGCCTGTACGTGTGCACATATGTGTGTGTGTGTGTGTGTGTGTGTGTGTGTGTGTGTACGTGGACGCAAGATAATCGCGTTTACTCGAACTACTCGCGCCTCTAAGAAGACTCTTACGTGCCTCTGTTTTTTTCGCGCAAGTCCGCGCGACGCGTCGCGTCGAACCTTCGTTTTAATTACGACCGTGCCAATTCCAAGTGGCGTTTTCGGCCCGCGAGTTCGCGGAATCCGTCGCAATCCGTCGCGAATGAAAGCAATCGGGCGCATTCCGCTGTGAAACGGCCGGTATCGGTAATTCGAAGTTCGACGACGACAGAGTTTCTCCCGAGAATTCTTTCGACCGTTTGCGTTGAACGATCTGCACCGTGAATTGCGATACTCGATCGAAATTGCAGTTGCGGTCTTTTATTTCAGGAATTATACAGTCCCAGAGTCCGTAGAAGTAATTAGGTAGTCGTTAAAAAGAAAAAGAGAAGAAAGAAATAGCAGTCGATGTAGATGATTACGAGGAATTGAAACTCTGAAACGTGTCTCGTGACACGTCAACAGCTTGCCAGTCATTCTGGTCGCGATTTACGCACGGATGCGCTCGCAGCCGTGAATCGTGTGCAGCATGTCGGCCTAGCTACGCATTATCATTACCTTGATCCACATCTACATTGTCATTAGAGGTAGGCCGCGCGACGCCACTTTTCAAACTCGAAACACACGATTCTCGCTCGCTCGCTCGCTCGTTCACCTGCGATGTAACGTTCAAGCAAGGCCATGAAAAACTCGTACAAAGAGAAGAAGGGAAATGAAGAAAAAGAGAGAGAGAGAGAGAGGGGGAGAAGAATTCAACGAAAGGGGGATGAAAGTTGAAGAAGGACGAGCATCTGTCCTCGAGGAACACCGGAGTCTCTACTTTTGCCGACGTTACCTTCGATCACAGTGATTATATCGTCGATGCGGTGCGCCGCGTACGCAAATTTTTGCGCTCTCTTGCTCGCTTTGCACGCTACTCTATTTTTCCATGGTACAGGGGAAGGCTTTTATTAGGGGGACGACGGACAGGGTTTCCCCTCTGTCGATACAGGTTGCTCCCCTTGTATCGCGATATGTATCCTCTCCTCTTCGTCTCTGTTTTCTTTTTTCCCCCAAAGTCGGTTTCGTGCAGCGTAACGTTGTCGGATGCAAGTTTGGCTGCTACTTGCGTGAAACTCGTTTCTGCAAAGGAAACGGCTGGAGATCTTCTGGAAAAGTCTTTGGACAAGATTCTCAGACTACGACGAATACGACGAATTCGTGTGAAAATTCTGATCTCATTGATCACGACAAAGGTATCTTGTTGCAATGTATTTAAAGTGATGTCTCGAGAGACCAAGATTCATTCGCCATCGCAGTGAGTCTAGTACAATCTGACACGATTCAAAGGACTGTAGTTGGAACGTCGAACCAGCGTGTCGATGGTCGTACACGGTTCAAACATCGAGCATTTGCATCCAGATGAAAGGTGTGTGTGTGTGTGTGTGCACGAAGAAGGGAGAAATAAGACATAAATGAGGGGCGGAAAAAGGAGGGGGAAGCAGGATGTGGCTCTACCCCCGAGGAGTACAAGCACACGAGTCTTCGACCTCCAGCTCTTACTTCGATCACAGTGATTACGACTCGGACGACTTGGAGATGCACACACAGACACGCGTGTCGCGTTCTTAATTTCACGCACTGTCGCACGATCGAGAGCGTTACGATCATCGTGAGAAACGGAATCTGGAAAAATCAGGTCAAGACGCCATCTTTTGCCTTCCGACGATTCTCGAGCTTGCTCGAGCTGGCGATCATCGATTTCATTCTACGTAAAAGAAAGTCGCTGCAGTTTCGTTGGAAATGTCAGAGAGATTTTGTCTGCCACGAATGTGTGTTATCGAATCTCGATATCGTCGATTAGGCTTAGGTATCGGAATCGAGAGAGCAATTACTTTGGGATAATTAAAGTTGGTCTTTGCACGTGTGGCTGGCGGACGGTGGCGGTTGGCGAGGAACGAGCCCGAACACGGGGTTGTCTGGAGACAATGAGGTCCTGGAGAAACAATAGCCGTTCGTCTGGTACTCGTTCAGCCGGTGCAGCACGGTTCAGCGCTATAAACAATACCGGAGAGAGGCCTGGCTGATAGGGTCAGAGGGTCAGCCCCTGTGGGAGCTCATGACTCTCTTTACTCCTCTTCATCCGCCGTCCGTTCAGACCCACCTCCGCCTCCGTCGTGGCAGGTTCTTCCTGAACGAGGTCACGAAATTAATTTTTCTTCTCTGGAGCGAAACGACCGCGAAGCGGCCACGATGCTTGGCCGATTCGTTGCTACGCTTTGCCCTGGCCTTTGGCTACCATGTATCGGCTCGGTCTGCAATTACGTTGCACGTTGCGCTTGCAATTACGATCATACGGATGTGTGTGCCGTGCGCGGTGCCAAGGTTAATGGTAGCAGGAAGTTTCTGGTTCGCAGTGATTCTTTCCAGACAAAGTCCACAGCTGGCTTATCTCTCTCCGCGCGTGCGTTTTGTGTGTGTGTGTGTGTGTGTGAGTGCAGAGAGCGTGAAGCTTCGAGGAACGATCCTTTATTCTATTCTATATCACCGCGAGCGAGTTACACCAATCTACGAGTTCTACGAAAATATATGAAACAAGCAGCCTTTTTCTTCTTCTCTCTACCTACTTATAGACGACCGATCGATCGATCGATCGAAAACAGTTACGCATAGATTAGGCGAAGGAAGAGAGTGATGGAGAGCCAGCCATAATCCAACCTGTTCACAGCGTTCGCCGATAAGCAACGCACCAGATTATTATCATCTTCCACCTCCGTGATTTTCTCTTTCAGCTGGCCCATGAAATCTCCTGCGAAATTGTTACGCGTATAGCCAAGTACACAGTGAGATAGGTGGCCTTTACGTTTCTTTTCTGCTGCCTCGCCTAACTTCCCCTCTGTCTCTCTTCCCTTTAATCCACGGGAAGCCTTTAACGAGATTTACTCGAAGGCAGGAGCGCGTAAACGCATTCCTTCTGGCGCAGGCGGTCCAAGCCGCAAAAATCTCGCCGGCGAGATCCCTCGGCGAGATAGGATATCCGCGAAGTCGGTTCCGTCGGCACGCTTTTAAGGTCGAAACCCATGGAAACGGCAAACAAATGCACTCAGCCGCGGTAGTTGCGCTCGCTCGACCCTTCGTCCACTTTTTCTCCTCCACGTCTTCTCCTTTCTTCCATTCTACTTATTTCCCCTTCTCTTCTCTTCTCTTCTCTTCCCTGTTCTTCCGCCGCTGGTCAATACGCGTTGTGCGCTTCTTGATACAGTTGTTGGTTACGAGCAAATAAAGAAATACGATTTCATACTTAAATTTGTCCTAAAATCGAAAATAATTATTGCTTTGCGTTCGCGGCTGACTTTTCAGACTGCATTCAAACGAAGAATGATAGTTTAACGAAGAGTCGCTCGACTAGATAATTTCCAGCGATGAGGGAGAGACACCGATTTTCGAGAGATCGGCTGATTAAAGTGGGCAGACACGAGTACCGGCCAATTTGTATTCCATTGTGATTTACGATGCAGCCTTCGCGGTCGTCGAAATTTAACGCGGGTGCCAATTTAAAATTATAATCAGTCGCCCTGTTTGATCGCCGGTTGCATAATTTTCTTTAATTAGGATACACGACGACGTGGATTGGCGGAGAATGCCAAAGTATTATACACTATTATAATACGGAATTCAGCGTTGTTGTAGATTGCGTTGTCCCAAAAATTGGACGTTCTTTTTCGTTTTAGCTTTACGTGTATTTGGCTGATATAGGAATAGAGAAGCAATTACATGTCAACAATAGTTGAGATTCAGAATTACAGTCTTTTACGATGCCAACTTTTGTCTTATTGATCGAGCTTGTATTTATTATCAGCCTTGTTCAAGATCGTTATCTAGAAATTGATAATTCTTACATGTTAATTTTTTCGGAAATTTCTTCAACATTATATACATTGATGTACAATGTAATCTTCAAACTAATATCTTTCAATGATCTAGTCTCTTGCTCTCTAATTTACAAGTCCTTCAAATCAAGAGGAGCGAGCAATCAACAATTCTTTGAAAATCAAACAGTCAAACTGCAGGTTTGATAAAAGCAATCCAAGACCCAACTCTGAGAATTAACTGCCAATAATTTCCCATGCTGATAATTTATGCCACGTCGATTTATTCTCGCGAAACAATTTCCCCGGCTGCTCTCGGAACCGAGAGCCTACGTGTTGGTAGCTCGTTTCAATAAACGGGCCGGGAGAGGAAATGTTCGTTTGGCGCGATTTGGAACACGCGTTCCGGTATATCCTCGTTGGTACGCTTACAGAGGCTGGCAGCGTCGTGTGCGCGTCGTGTACACGCTCGGCCTGGACCTCGAAGGCCTCTCGCCGAGAGAGGTCGCGCTCGGGTCAGGTAATGACGGGGCGAACTCTGCAATCACAGAAGCGCGCACGCCACGTGGCTTCGGTACACGCCTCGATCCGAACCTCTCCTCGAGTGCTCGCGCACCACCGTGCTGTTGTAGTATCGGTGAAAACATGGATCACGATCATCGGTCTTGCGCTCGTCTCTCGATTGAGCAAAATTTTCCAAAAATTCTTTTGCCTTTTCCTATGGAAATAATCTTTCGACTCTTGCAAGTGGAGACTCCTCTGCGTGGAGAATTAATAACCCGATAGGACCGTCTCGGGCTCGAGCTCGATAGGTTAAAAGCGGACGCAGTATGATCCGCAAAATGCCTGGATACACGTTACCGGAGCCGAAGGTCAGAACCTCCGCTCCGATCGTCATGGGATTAAATGACTTTGCGCCTGTGGAGGTAGGATGAAGCCTGGAGCCTGGGCCAACAGCTCGCCGCGATAAGAACCGAGACCAGCTCTTGGTCGCGCCGAGTCATTCTCGTGTAATTATACGTACCGCGAGGCCAATAGGGGGTCTCTGTATCGGCAATTAGGGCATTTCGGCTTCCCATTTAACGGCCCCTCGATTTATTCGACCACGCTCTCGCGGTCCTTCTTCGTTATCTTTTTACGATCGTTCGTGACTCCTCTCCTCCCGTCCTTTCATCAGCTCCTACGTCATTCGAGACTTTGTCAATTATTCATCACGGTCACGCTTCATTTCCTCGGAGAGATCTGTTCCTGGCAAAGGGATAGATGCATTTTAAATTTCTAATTTTACTGATTTCTTTTTTTTTTCTTTTTTTTTTCTTTTTTTTTGTTTTTCTTTCTTTTCGCGATTGCACAGTTCGATCCATAATGGCCTAATGGCTAGGATAGAATCGGACGAAAGCGCATTCCTCGAGAGATATATTTGCGAGGCAACGAGGCTACACCTCGGTTAATTTGCTTGGACGAGGAACGTGCAATTTGCAGTCGGCCCGACAACGACCGATTTAGTTCCGTTCTAACGACTATAATTGCACACGCAACATGTTGTGAATCGTTCGTTGTCCGTTATTAATTCCGCATCATTGGCGAGCGGCTGTTGGCATTTCTTTTCCAACAGCTTCGGCGACACAATCGAGCGTGGTAGGGATTGCGTTTCAACGAATGAATGGAAAGACTCGAATCGTAGAATTGAATATATCTTTGGTCTTGCGAACACCACGACGCAATATTATTATTTCACACTTTGAGATTCGGACGTTTGGCGAAGAAATAGATGAAGAAATGATTTAGATAGAAGGAAGAAGAAATTAAACGGAATATTCCTCAATCGGCAATCGCATAATCTCTTCGCTCACGTTCCTGGTAATTATCACGATCCATTGTAATTACACGTTATTCGATCGATATCAACGGGTAAGAATCGCGAATACATTATTCATAACGCAGAAATAACAGGCGTGAGTCGACTTTTCTTCGCGAGAAAAGAGAGAGAGAGAGAGAGAGAGAGAGAGAGAGAGTTTCGCTCTAACAGGATTCGAATTTTTCTCCTTGCCGCGATTAGTTGAATCCCTCGTCTTTATTTGCGCCACGTCAGAGACGCGCAAATAAATCTAAACGCTCGTTCGGTCGCATCCATCTACGAGGCTTGCGAGCGTGTTTGTTCGACCAACGATTACTCCCGCTACTGAGTAATTTACGTTGAGAAATTTACTAAATAATCACGGTAAATCCGTCGAGTTTCGCTGCGGAGGAGGAGAGGGAAAAAACTGCAAATTTCAATAATTCCTAACCGGTGGAATCGTTGAAACGAATGAAAGTACACACAGCCGCAGCTTCTGCGGGTTTCTTGGAAAGATCTTGTCGCGAGACGGTGCACGAGGTTGGCGCGATTGTTTGAAAAGTGACGAGCAGTGTATGGTGATTAGACGTTCCCATGATGATCCGACAACGTCCGCTGGCTGGAACGAATCGCGTTCTCCTCTGTTTCGATTTCTCATGCGGCGGGGCTTACACGAAACGATGATACGTGTATAGGATGGCGAGATCGAGTGTTGCGAGAGAGAGTTCGCTTCGGAAGTTCTCGATGAGAATGGAACCTGTTATCGACATAGGAGCGGAACGGTGGAATCGAGCTAGACTCGACCAGGCGATGCTGTATCGAGCAGAATGGTGAACGTATTCAAGGAAAAACAAGCTCGTCACGAAGAGATAACGAAAGATGGAGAAGCGATCGAGCGCGCTGTAAATTTTGACCTCACGCGCTACTTTGTGTACGCCTCGAAGTGTACCGGGATGGAGAGATATCCTGGTCCGGAGAGTTCTAGAAAATCGAGGGCAAGCGGCGGTAGAGCAGAGAGCAGAGAGAGAGAGAGAGAGAGACGGTCGATTTAAAGCGTGACCAGGAATCTATCGCGCGGACACGGTTTGATGGACAGCCGAGATGGACAGAAATCGAGTAAGAAGCTTAGTGCAAGAACGCCGCTGTAGGCGTTCCGAGCTGAAGAAAGAGGAGAGAGACACGCCTGATGTGCGAGGACGCGGAACGACGCGACGTTACAGGTTCACCCGTGGAATCTTTGGATTCTGTCACTGAGCCGAGCCGAGTCGAGCCGAGCCGAGCCGAGCTGAGCTGAGCTGAGCTCTTTCCCCTCGGGTGTAACCCACCTACTAGATGCTGGCTCCTTTGTCCAGGCATACTTATTACGTTATTCTCGTGAACACAGATGCGTATCAGAGCTAGTCATCGATCCTTGGTAATCGCTTTGCTCCACTTTTACCCCTCGTTTCTTCATCATCCGCAATTACCATAGATCCCTTTGCTTGGATACAGTTGCTCCGAGTACAGTTACGTTGCCTCTTTATTCCTCGGAGCTGCAGGGAACTACGTACTTACTTACTTCCGTGGGCTTAGAAGGCCTAAGGATAATTGCGACGGTGTGTGTCGTCGATCAATTAAGTGGACGACGACATTGAAACGACGCGCGTGTGTTCCTCCCTCGTTCGTCTCTCGATTCGGCCTCCTTTTTTCCCACTGATTGAAATTACGCGAATTAAAGAAATTGGAAAATGAGTTGGTAGTTTGCTCGGGTAATTCGTTGCAAACAGGGTCATTATCGGTGGTCTGCTCAACCTGTTTGCGATTTTGATCGGTAAAAGTGGCGGACGACCAGCGAGAGAAACGGGGGAGAGGGGGATTCAATTTCATACAGATACTGCGAGAATATTTTCTCTCTTCTTTCTCGTTCTCCATCGGATACAGTTATAATTGATTTAACCTGTCGAAACAAAAATCCCTGTGTATGTGGATGTGGATGTTCCGTCGCTTTAATCGCGCCAGCCTCGAAACGCCAGCTGATAAATGAATTCAGCAACATTTCCTTCGCGGTAATTAAACATATCTGTCTCACTTACGACTGATACAGATATTCCTGTAAATGTCACGTGTGGAAGACGTAATCAGTTCGTCGTGTCCCGCTACACTGCGTACAAAATCACACGGCTAATCGCAACGAGACGACCTTAATATCGTCGTGGCTTTTGCCGTTGCATCTTTCGCGTGGCGCAAAAAAAGACTCTGGAGAATCGTTGCTGGAGGCCGTTAAAACGCGTTCCAGCTGAACGTGGGTCAGATATTCGTGGCAGTTTATCAATATTCATAACGTATGCTCGGCTCGCGTTATACATATCAATCAGCCGTGCCCGATTCGAAAATGAGCCCGGCCAGATTGCCAGGCCGTGTACTTGCGCTTAACGTCGCGACTCAAACGCGGTTGAAGAAGATTCGCTTCTGGAAATTGCTTTGCCGACGATTTTAGATAATTCCCATGCGAGGCATTCCCTCCGCCGAGCGAGAGATGACTCCATCAGCTTGTAGCCAATATCTTTCTCGATCAGTTCTCCGTGAGTCCCCTTTGTTGACAACGTTCGATCGTTTCTTTCTCCATGAAATTCAGTCTTTTTTTCTTTTTTTTTTTCTTTTTTCGTTCGTGCTAGTGAGTCGTACTTTTTTTTCCCGGAGGATAACGACTTTTCAGGCTTCTCTTTAAAGAAATTCTTCTTTCCTCTGGACGTTGTCCTCTCAGTTTTTTTTAAGCAACGATTTAATTAATATTAGTGCATATTGCGTATCGAAGGAGCTGACGGATGATTTCAAGTCTGAGAAATTGAATACGAGAGAGATGGTATTTAACGCTACGTTGGAACGAAATGGCCCGAAAGAGGAAGTTTCGTTTTTGCGTTTCGTTTGAAGAAATCAAATCGACAACTTTCGAATTTCCAACGTCGATCGATTCGCGTCGATTTCGACTCTACGAATTTAGAGCGCGGGACTTGATACGACTGGCTCAGAAAAACGGACGCACACGCTCTCTCTCTCTCTCTCTCTCTCTCTCTCACTTTATCTCTCTCCTGTTTTGGTGGGAGCATTCCTGCACGTCACCGTGTCCGCCCAGTGGCTCGGCCGAATCGCGGGGGACTCCTTATATAATTAACCATTAAATTATAAGTTTGGCTATCGAACCGCCGGCGAAGCTCAGCGCCGGACTAGAAGTAATTACTTGGCCCTCGAGGGGCTCCGGAACGGCAGCGACCTTAGCACCGAGATCGCCGAGGAAAAAGAAGAGGCGAGGAGAAAGAGAGGAAAAAGAATATATTACACGAGAGAAGGGAGAAAGGGCGGACGAGCAAGAGAGAGGAAGGATACAAGGAGAGACAGAGAGAAAGAGACAGGTGAAAGGAGCAAGCAAAGGGAAATAAAAGAGAAAAGGGTGAAAGAAAAAAATAAATGAAAGACAAGAAAAAAAAAAGGAAGAGAGAGGGAGAAAAGGGAGGAATAAGAGGGATCGCGACGGCTACCTTACTTCGAGGAGGGAATTGCCAGTGCCGCTTCCATCGGCGTAATGATCAGAGGCGGGACTTTTGCCTTTTTAATCGGCATTAATCGCGCCGGGGGCTCTATCCCGAAGGCAATGCTCGTATCGTCGTTATGTTCCGTGCCGCAACGACCCGACGAGAGCGATCTGCATTAATGCGGATGCCCAGCTTTCCGTCCATGTCCGCCGCCTGGATTCTTTCACTCGGATGAAATATCGAGCCAACCCCGGCCTTCGTACCAAAATTATGAGCATTGCTTATTGGAATGCACGCACGCACGCGCGCGTAGCTGCAGGTGCAACAAGGGTCGTGAAAGCTTCGACTTGCGAATCGCCTTTTCGTAGTTTCGTCGCTTGGACATTTTACTTGGACCTGGCGTTATGTCTGACGTTACTGTAACTTGTTCCAACAACCGGGCATCCATGATTTTCAATTTTCCGAACCCTTCGACAAACAATTCGAAATATCTATTTCGAACGTAGTGCAACTGGTCCGATACATTCTGCACGCTCGTGTGTAAAATCGTGCAGCGCATTGTGATCTGCTACAGTCGGTTTCTGAGTCGTACTTGCCACGAGCATGTATAGTCTATAATATAACATCTCGATTCGCGTTTTTCCTCTGATTTTTGAATCCAGCCAGTTCGTCTCGTGTCTAGTGAGTCGTGGTAGAACTTGCGAATTCGTAAATTTCCCAGCAGAGATATGGATATTTTGAGAGAACAAGAGTCGATGGTGCTTTTGCAAAGAATGGGGATTGTCTGAGCAGCAGTTGCACAGTTGGATCGAGAGAAGAATTTTTTATGAACGATCGGAGATGGGCTGTTGGAACGGCTGGCTAGGGCAGTTCCGGTCGTCGCGTCTCGTCGTCGATGATCGGGAGGACGTAGCGCGTTTCCAGGCGTTCTTAAACGTGGCCACACACGTCGCGATCTCGATACTCGTTGTCTTCCCTTTCACGTGGACGGTGCCGCGGTGGCCATCAACGGGGTTCGAGCAACGGAGCCGAGCTTTGTCACCGTTGCTGATCTTCAATCGTGTCTCCTGTACTTACAGCCGTCCGAACCAACGACTAATCCCAATTTAATGTCACGCTTCATCCTCTCTTTCCTCCGCCGTGCCATCGCCCTGGCATCTCGCATGCCGCCTCGCGTTTTTCTCTTTCTACCTCGGCGAGGCGATCGCTGCGCCTCCGTGTACCTCGTTTATCTCTCGAGCCTCCAGCTCGTGAAGAGGATCCTTCTCCTCTAATGGCTCTCGAAATATCGTTACATCGGTTTAGAATGTTCCTCGATTCGCCAGAGAAATTAATTGACGCAACTCGCAAGTGACGAGCCATTGAACGAAATTTGCTGACCGAGGCCGTTTCACGCTCGTTTCACTTTGGGTTCCTCGTCCCTGGCTGTCCTGACGTGACTACACGTACGAATCAACATTTAGATTTGTCCGAAAGTTGAGAAGCGTTGATAGATTCAGAGGCCAAAAAAGCGAGATCCTTTTATCGAGCTTTTAATTCCTTCAAAGAACGATCGATGTATTCTTCGGTGCGATTTCAATTGAAATTTTTGCAACGTAAGGGGCGTGCATTCTTTCAATACGTAGAAAAAGAGAACAAATTGAAACGCGACACGATGAATTGAACTGTATTTTTCAGAGAAAAATTCCTTCGATAATTAGGTCAAGCTGGAATTTGCGCGAACAAGTAGTCGGAAAATTGTTAGATGTCTGCAACAACAGAATCTGTATTCTTCGTGGCCAGGCGAGGAATGACGACGTTCCACGGGATTTCCCAACGCGACGGGGATATTCTTCCTTCCATTGGAATTCTTTCTAGAATCGTTGAATTCGAATCGAAGAAGCCATGTTTGAAAATTCCCCGAGATCGGGAGAATTGCGTCGATGATTGTCGAGAATCCGATCCTCGTTTGAATCCTTTTTCTTTCCCTTGGATTGGACGCGAAAAGAATTCGTCCTAGAATTTCTTTACAATTTATCTTGCTGCGATCTCACTGCGAATTTCCTGCATTCGCGTGTTCAACGAAGCGCGTTGAATTGATTTGTAGAAGAAAGCTACAATTGAAAGTTTTTAGAAGAAGAAAGTAAAGCAAGCGCTGTTCGTTTGGGAAATTCAGAGGAATCGCCAAGAGCCAAGCTCGTCGTAGAAAGCAAGTTTTTCTTATTTGAGAAAGATTTTCTCCCGAAAGATGAAAGATTCTCACGACTAACCAAAATTTTTCTTTCTCTGTTACAGGTAAGAAAACCGTTCGTCCTTCTTTCTCCTTTCCAAGGTATGAATTGAAAAATAAATCGCGTTTTGCACGTTCGATACTGGGCAAAATTGGATTCAGTGAAAGCCAGATCTCTCTAATGATCACGACGACAGATCGTGAAATTAACTCATCGATGTCGAATAGAGATCTTATCAGAAATAACGTAATTTTGCTCGAGGATCTCCGTTCCTTAATGACGAAACACCATCGATTTACTCTCTCGTTCGATTCACTGACAATTTCTATTCGCTGTTCCTTCGCAAGCTTGTGCAAGTCTGTCACACTCGTTCTCTTTTTGTTCTAAACGACACGAACTTTTCGAACAGCGAACTGGTAAATAATAAAATTGCGATAAATTAAAAAAAAAAAAAAAAAAAAAAAAAAA
>NIPQ01107245.1:0-16205 GCA_002806875.1 Lepidotrigona ventralis hoosana | reverse complement strand
TGATAAAAAAAAAAAAGGAAAGAAGGCGTTAAAACGATTTTTAATTACTTTTCCAACGCTCTATTTTTAGCGGACCGAGTCGCTCTCACTTTGTCTCTACGTGGACGACGAGCAAAACTGTTTTATCACGCTCTCTCCTTCCCCTCCCCCTCCTCCGTTTCTCCCATGATTCGTTCGTTTATCGCCACGATTCCTTCATATTTGTTGAACTTTTAATTACTGTTTAATTCAGAAGCGCAGGAGACGCAGTCGAGTGAAACTCCCATTGCTAATTACGCTTCCTGCACTTTCCGTTCTGTTCGTCCGTCTTTTATCTTGGCCTCCTCCTGGTTTTATGGGCGAAACGTATTCCCTCTTTGACTGCGCGAAATTCCTCTAATATCGCGCCACCTCTCCTTTGCTCCCATTGTTCCATTTCGTTGAGTAACGTTGCGTGGTATTTGGGAGGAGAAGTTGATATTTTTCCATGGTATTTCGTGTTTGAGTGTACTTTGAAAATGTACAAACACGGCTTACAGTTAGTATTGTAAAAGACATGTCGTCTGGTAGCAATGCAGTCTTGTAATTCGAGGAATTAATCCTGAACGATATTCGAGTCTAAACTAAATTAGAGAATTAAAGATTTATAGTCTGAATATACGTATATGTGTCTTTGATATTAGACCTCTTTCTGTGTACATTATACACGTCCTTAAACATTATACACTCACACTTTCACCCTCTAATATTATACACTTTTTAAATATTTTTTAATACGTGTCCTTCAGTATAGTCTTTTAGTTCAGGGAATCTCTGAATATTACAGGTGTACGATTTTTAATATCCATCCAAGATTTTTGAATTACAGATTTATGGTCTGAATACATACGCATTTTTAATATTACACGTACTATATTACAATTAGTATTATACATCTGTTTAAATATTATACGTGCTCTTTAATACAGTATTTAGTATGTTCTTTCAATTCGGAGAATTTCTGTCTGATTTTTAATATGTATATGTATATGTAAGATTCGAGTTGCATTTATGTTTGCGTTCAATACGTCTATTTTGTCAATTCTAAATTTACGAGATGGAAGAACGAAATTGCGAGTTTAAGGATTAAACATCGTTTATGTTTGGCGCCGGTTAAACGCTTACAAGTTGGAAAATACGATTTTCGATACGTCGAAGAAGTTTCCAGAGTTTCAATAAAACATGGACCAATTGTTACGATCTTTCATCTAATGCATTTGGTGCAAGTTCCAGAGAGAGAAAAAGAGAGAGAAAAAAGACGATCTCCAGTCTCGTTCGTAGTTCTTGCGTGGGTAAAACAATTATTGGGTAAAATTAAATAACAATATTTAAGTTTAATTAATCGTTCTTTTGCACCTCTCCACCTCAATCCTCTATTTGAATCTTCTTCAGGGCATAACGAAATAACACAGTATTTCTGTTACGTAAAGTTACGTCTCCCTTTGTTAATTAACTCGAGCGATTATCGTTCTTCATTCGCAAGCAGGAATTGAATTAATTTTACAAAACTAATTCGGTAGAAATAAAATTCCCATTAATTTAATATTAAATTTATTCGGCTAGAATTAAATGGAAATTTTTCTTTGTAAAATAAATTTAATAATAATAATATCAAATTTATTATGATATCGTTCGTACAAAATAACGATCGTACGGACTCTCATGTTCCTCGTAAAATCGTGTTTCACGTTTACTATTATCATCATCATCGTCGTCGTCATCGTTATTGTTATTGTTGCTTCCAGTCATTTGTCAATAATAAATGAAGTTTCATAGCAATAGTCGGCCATGAAAGAAACTGACATATAGAGATATTCAACGCTTGAAAGAAAGTGTCTCATCGACTCGAATTATAAAAAAAAGAAATGTCGATTTATATCACTGTGATTCACTCGGCCCTTCATTCAACTGGCGGCTTCATTAAAATAAAACACGATACGAAAACGAATTATCCGCATAAATTTCGTCGTCGAGACGGAGGCAAGGCAAGAAGTTTTCAAGACCATCGTGTAACAAGCAAGATCAAAGGAAACGTTGGTAAATCACGTCGTTCTTCTTCTGGATCTTTACTCCCGCCTTGGACAGTGATTAGTTACAGCCGGCAATTATCCGACGAAGCCACGTTCGTTGAAAACGGATGAAATTCGTTACCCACGTATCCCGTTTTTGTCGTAAAAGAAACTGGCGCTGCTTCTAACGTATATATATCGGTGTGTAACACCGTAGGCGAATAATCGTAAAAACGAGGGAGTAAAAGCGTAGGATGAGAATGCTCGGTAAGTACGGACTCGTAAAGCTCATGTTTTCCGAAGATACGAGTGCGCGAATAAAAACGCGGTGTAGCTCGAGAAGACGTGAGAAATAACGTCTGTGATACCGCGATGATGAACAGCAGTGTGTAGTTGTAGCTGATACAGAGAAAGGGATGCTGTCGCTTAACTGATTCTTATTGGACTGAATTTTTTGTTAAGTGGTTGAGCGGAAAGTATATTCCAATAATTATTTATAGATCATCAATGACGAGAATATAATAAATATTATATATATAATATAATACGATATGCATTGTACGTGTGTAGATTAATTTTGTATAAGTATTCGTTCATCTATCGCGCTCGAATTTTATTGTCATATTGTAGAATAATTGTACAAAGTGTGTCTGAACGTGGGAAAAGAAAGGAGAAAATTTTTCCCCCATTAACGTCGATTTTCGTTTTGAGAAGTTTGAAAATTTACCAATGATACTTGCGCAACGATAAGCGAGGAAAATTTGGAGTAGAATTTTCAATCGTTCAAAGTTCTCGTTTTCAAGAAGATAAACTTTGAACTTGTTTCGTTGAAAATTGCCTTAATACACGTGCGTAAAACGATTGATTCGAATTTCGAAACTCGACTTTTCTCGGGAACGGATGCTTCAATGAACAAAATTTCATTCATTCTTTTCGAGACACATTGTTTCTTTTATCAACGCCGTTCATGAAACTCGACTATCGCGATTACAAACTTTGTAAATACAACCGCAAAATATTTAACGCAAATTGACATTTAATTATACAGAAATCGCACAGACATTTGAAAAAGTTTTAATTATTTTTTAAGAACTGGTTATTGTCGTGTGATTTCCGTCATTACGATGTGATAAAAAAGATGCCGATAATTCTTCTGCTTGCCAGTTTGTCTTCCTGTTAGCGAAATTGATTGATCGATGTGACGCCAAGTAACGTGCATCTAGCGGTCGCCAGTATCTAGAAATAATGCTACCGATTTCGATTGCTTGCATTTTTTATCGGTAGCATTATTTCCAGACAGTTTATTACAAGGGGAATCGTCACTCGCGTTCTAAAGCTGGTTCGCCTCCGATCGAGCGGTTATTTCAGAAGTTTAGAATACGATTCGACAAAAGCGAAACGTGAAATATTAATTGGGATGATGAAGAGGAAAGAATTATATTCATGAGAGAGAGAGAGAGAATCATTTCTCAGCGCGACGTTTATTTCGCGTGTTTCTTTTCGCTTTTATGAGCGACGCTGCTCTTAGAGACCAGATCGTGCGTCATTTTATCACACACACATACACACACACGATACCGTACTCTAGAATATTTTTTTCCTTCTCTCTCCTGATCTGAATCTTGCAAGTTCAGCAAGAGAAATGAATTTTTTTTTCNTTAATTTATTTTTTTTTTTTTTTTTTTTTTTTTTTTTTTTTTTTTTTTTTTTTTTAATCCAGCTCGCACTTGATATTGCTCTCGCTTGATATTTTCGGAGATTTTTGTAGGTCAAAGGTGTAAAAAAAGGACGACGCATTTATCCCGCGAGCCGTCAACGATGACGTCCCTCTCGACTAATTTGATCGACGTAACAACAACGAACACACAAACACACACACACACACAGACACGAGGAAACATCGTAATTAAGGATTTTTAATTAAATCCGAACTGATTGTGAGAGCCAAAAAACTAAGAGCGTGGACGGTGGACTTGAATTGCGACGCTAATTGCGTTGATTAACTAATTAATTCGTTTCTACGAAGTCGAATGGTTCTCGAGTGTGTCTAATTGTAAGTATCGCGATAATAGTTGTAGTGATTCGCGTTACAATTATACGCGATTACAGATATCTACGTATCTAATCGATCCTTTTCGTATAATTGTTTCATTATTATTCCTATAGTTGTATACATACTCTCACGATCGGTAAGGAAGAGGGATAGACGAGAATTTCTCGTGACGATGAACAAAGCACGTGTGTTCTCTCGTCGAAAGCAATCAGAGATCGTTGCACAGTTAGCGTTGCGTAATAACGGCACGATAAATGTTTGATGCGATTTAAAGTTTAATAAATTGTATCCAATTGCTGGGGGGTGTAACGCGGCCCCCGAGTCCTTTGACTCGCTCGTTTCATCGGAACCCACTATTTCATTAACGTAATGCGGTTCATTGATTTTACGCCTCTATCGAATCAATTATAGCGTACTAATTGATTCCTCAGAATGTGTAATACGTACACGCAGCAGTGTCTATTTTAATTATCGGTCGTGCGATTAACGAGAATAAATCGTTAGGCTGTTAAGCAATCGCTTAACAACAAAAAATTATATCCTTCATTCTCCGTGTATCAGTGATCTCGAAAAGTTTGCAATAGGAGAGTATTCTTTTCTAGATTCAAATTTAACACTTTTACCATCGACGAACGATTTTTTTTTTTTTACGAAGCATCATCGCTTCAAATAAAATGGCATAACATTGGAAATAATCATTCAATTGGTATTTAACGTGTGGTATTTGTTAGAACAAGTATAATTTCTGGAAAATAATAATTTTTTTTAAACTTTCGTAAGAAGCAATAAGAAGTCTCTGGTTTATGTGAATTATTGAGTGTTCAATTGAACTCATTTAGGACTATATTCAGAAATTTCTTCTTCTGAAATTCTTTTCTTCTTCTTACGTCATTGTTATAGCTTTCATTCATAGGTGTCTGTTCAGATATACACATCGCGTCATACAAATGTATACGTTCATTATAGTTATCGGCAAGCTATAAAAAGAGACAGTCAAGTGCAAAGGGTTAAATCGTGTAGAAAATATTTCTTCCATTGAAACTTGTATTTCGCGTGTTAAAACAGTCTAGATATGTTGAATGTTTCTATAATAAACGAGTTACGTAGGTTTAATATTTAATTTAATATTAATTAACCTTTATTTGGACAAACACGCAAATAATTCTAGAATTAAAGTAACTATAAATACAAGATCAGTTTTGGCATTAATTGACATTCACGATCGACGTTTGTTTCAATAAATAATAACCAAATAATTTGTAGCGAAAGTAACTAAAAAAATTCAAGACAGATAATATTCGGAAAGAATATGTCGCAGTTTCTTCTTTTCCAATCTTCGCGCATCGGGTTATTTTCTATTTTGAAGATTGATAACATTCGTCCGAAGCATTATTTTGACTCTTATTGTTAGTGTCTCGTCACACCATTGCAATACTAGCGAATTGAAATCATTGAACACTGTTTTTCACAGCTCGCGACTGATTCTTTTTTTCCGCAAGTGCAGAATTCGAAGGATTCTTCGATTTCAATTCAAAAATGCTCTATCCAGAGATTAGATTTTTCAATAAAAGGAGTTTTCTCATTTTTTAACCAATATCAATTTCAAATTTTTTTTCAATCTCTTCCGAATTAATATGTTTTCTCTCACATTGCGAGTAAAACAGTTTGTCTATGAGCTCGTACAGGAAATTCTTGCGCGAAAAAATTTTTTCCTTACATTTCTCGGCCAGGCATGGACGAAAATGCATCGATAGAAGTTGCTGTAGGCAAGATAGAACAGTCACGATACTAAGGATTAATATTCACTGATAAACACGTTCGTGACTAGAAAATAGACACACGTTTGAATCCGAGCTGCGACAGTGATGACGTAGCAAGAAGGAAAATCGAGCGAGGCTGGATTCTACGTGTGTTAATTAAGGAAATTGGTAATGTACGAAAACGCGCTTTGTCGCGGTATAAAAAAAGAAAAAAAATTATCGCATGAGCCTCGGTTATAGAGGAGCCAGAGGGGTGGCCCCAAAGGGGTTGTAATTTTACGGCGCGACTAGTATGGTAAATATTTTTGTAGCTAGTTTGCATGATACGACGGCTGAGAATTTTTGCGTGTCATCTCATGCGTGAATTTACGAAGAATTTACATTCTAACGTTTAGTCAGAAATTCCGTCTCGTAATTAAATTTTTATATCCAGAGATATGGACAAGGGCTAATTAGTGCAAGTTATTTTCTATTTAAAAAATGACGTATAACGTTGTAATAATTATGATGACTAGATCTTTACGCAATTTCAATTTCAGTTATTAAAAAAATTTAGTCTAAGCATGTTCCACTAACAAATTGGGTATTTCATATATTTTTGCAATTTACGTGAATTTTGGAGGTTTCGGCATTTCTAAATTTTTGTTAAATTCGTAAAGATCCGTAGTCCAACGATGACTAGACTAAGCTTCGTCGATTAATGATTTACTAATTAAAAGATATTATTTTGAAACACAAGTTGCTTTCGCTGACTGACTTTCATGTGTCTCGTTGTCGAATAGATGAAACTCTTTTAAGAAGTGATCGTATTTTTTAATGACACGTCGATGAATTTGAATTGTCATTGACAAGGGAATGAAATTTTCTTTCGTCCACCACTGTGTTCACATAAATTTTTTACCTTATAGTTAGTTGCAGGTGAAATGAAAATGGGATCTGTTAATCTTCTTGATATAAGATATTTAACGTGTTAAATAATTTCAAGTATCTAACATGATTCTTGTATGATATAGATATTGATAACTATCTTGGAACTTTCTTAAATTCTTTAATAATTAGAAATTCGTAAGACGTAGATTCTAACATGTTAAGACTTTCACAGATGAAAATCTGAATCAAAATCTGCTTGAAATTTAGTTCCTCCGTTACCTAATAACGAATCATGAATTTCTACATTTCTGATATCAGTTTATTATATAAATAGAAACTTGAAGGAATTAATACGACATAAAACATCTATCTGGAAAGGAAAGTTTTCTTATTCGCTCGAATCGCTCCTTCGTTTGGATAGAAAAATCTGCAACACGAAAGCAGCGCGGCGATAAATTAAACGTTCCCGCAATAGCCTTTAAAGCACTGGCTGACGAACATAATTTTCTCTGATCGTATTTGGCGGGATTGAGTTTTTTCGCAATGGAAGGAAGATCGATCCCATCCAGCATCATCTTTTAAAGAGAAAAAGAAATGTCGTTAAATGGAGAGAAATGCCGCGTTACGTAAGAGAATTTGCAGAACGAGAGCAAACGAGAAATGACGTTTCGTTTCGAGGCGAGCGCGATGACGAACGAGGCGGCAAAAGTTGAGTTCGAAAGTCGTATCATCCATATTGAGAGGATGGAGACCGGTGCCTCGTGCACTCTTGACCCGAGCGTCGTTTAAGCTCAAGCTTTGCACGAGGCACCGAGAGTTAATTTTCGATGCCTGCCGCAGAAAATAAATCGCGTATCGATCTTCGAACGATGAAAGGGGAAAAAAAGGAAAAAGATAAAGCTTTCGTTCGCGACGACAACGCCATTTTCGCTGTGGAAATTATCCGCGATCGAAGCGAGAAGCACCCTCATCAAGCGGTCTATCAAACCTGAATCGACACATCGTTCAGTCTCGAATTAATGGCCCCAGGAGTTTGCTCCTATTGTTGCGAACAGTGTAACAATGTTTCGCGAAATTCGAGATCTTAGACGTTTGTTTGCGCAGAGTTGCTGGCTGAAGTTTATCTGATCTATTTTACAGAGATATATATATGTACGCTTTAACTTTCGCTCTGTTAATGGCAGAATTGCTGACAGTTGAAGTGTAAAACTTTGGCCATAGATCGAGTAGGTTTGGCTTATCTGCCAGCACTTGCAAATGATTGCAGTACCATTTTGAGGATTGGTACTCAGAAAAGAAGATTTGAAATTTAAGGGAAAGACAATTGTGACGGACAAAGTATTATTTGTAATAAAAAATTGCCTTCTTCTCAACTCTTACTGTAACAGTTTTAGTACATACTCATGACTAAAATATTAAATTAATAGTTGAAAATCTTCAAAATAAAAAAATATGTGTTTATAGTAGACATAAATTTTTATTGATTTGTTTTAGAAAAAAGTCATTCTGACAATGAATCCATTGTCAATTCTTATGGTAAATGATAAGTCCAGTTATTTTCTGCTATTCTGAACGTGAAAATATCTTTCGAAACTGCTAATATTTCGTGGCCGTTCTTTTATATTTGGAAAATCAATGTAGCCAAGAAAATACATTTATTTGTTAACTTCAATGAAAATGGAGGGAACATTACTCTCTCTCTCTCTCTCTCTCTCTCTCTCTCTGCATACAACCCGTGTTCCAAATGTGAAAAATGTTCGTACGTAAAAGTCGACCTGAAAACGCTTTTATTTTAAAATACTGTCAATATTTTTTCGTCGACGATGGAAATTTTCAAGTTCTACTGCGTAAGTGGAAGTTATATGGGCATGGATTACTGGATAGTTTATGCAGAATCATATTTTTACGAAGAAAATTGAAATCAACGTAATGGCGATTTATTTGAATGAATTGATGAATAATAACGAATAATTACCAAATAATAACGAATTTTTTATAAAGCAATTTCGATGTTTTCTTCTTTTAAAACTTTTAATACAGCTTACACCTAGTTCCAATGTTTCAACAATTTTAGTAATATTATTTTCAAGAAAAAAGCAGATGTGAATTTCTTTCTTCAAAGAAGAGAGATTAATCAGATTAAATTTCCAAGCGTTTAACATCAATTCCTATATTCTTGCGTTTTGGACGTTTCAACATCGGCAGTCTAAATTTGTGCATTTCTAATTACAATGAAAACAAAAGAAAATTTATAACAGTTATCTTTATGTTTGCATTAATTTGGAAAATATTCTAATCGTATTACAGGAACATTTTAAAATGTAAGAATAAATAATTTTGATTAACTTCATAGTAAATTCAAATTTAAACTCAACAATCAACACAGCAGCTACAATTAATTGTAGAAATACAAAGGCGTAGAGAAGTTACAGAGAGACGTTGGGAATTTTCTTATATTTCGAAAAGTGGTACGTGATAAGTCAAAAAGTGTCGCACACTTTGATAAATATTAGAATACAACCTTTCGAAATTAGGAGGTTGCGCGTTTCTGTCTCGCGAGGGTTGGACTTCTCTGATTTGCGTCGGCGCGGCCTTTTGTGTGTGTGTGTATATGTGACCCTCGCGCATTTCTCAACCGTACGTACGTTTATGAAATATGTAACTTTCTGATTTTGCCCGTTATTCTTATTTCCATGCTGTTTATATATCTTCCCTTTTCACCAGTTTCATCGACTATCGTCCGCGCTTTCGCAAAGCGAATTTTTATTGCCTCTCGTCGTTTTCTCCGTTTCCCTGG
Organism: Lepidotrigona ventralis hoosana; assembly: GCA_002806875.1. NCBI lineage: Eukaryota > Metazoa > Arthropoda > Insecta > Hymenoptera > Apidae > Lepidotrigona > Lepidotrigona ventralis. Next base: position 6,698 of record NIPQ01107245.1, on the reverse strand, counting down.
CCACTTCAACTACTACAACCGGGCTGAATATAACGTCTGTCTTGAAATTCTATCACCCACTTTATCATTATTTTCATTATTTTCGCCCTGATTAGATTAAAGTTTCGCCTTCTCGAATAGCAACTCGGATTGTGATTTATTACTTTCTAGTTTATCTCTCATTATCATCGGCGTTGGATTTTTCAACAACAAGTCTGACAAAATCGCGTTCGACGATTCGACGATAATGATAGAAATAATTAGGAATGATTCACCGTGGAGATTTAGGAAAAATGACAGCTATCAATTTTTATTTTTTTTTGTTCACTTTTTCATCGAGACAGGAAGGTGAACGTACTTAATTATCGTTATCGTATTACCTTAATTCTAATTAATTATATCATGGCAGTTCTCTGGTGAAAATGGTAATTTAACACAGCCACTAGAAATTAGAAAATATTCGAGATAGTTTGGATGCTTCCACGTCAATAATTACATTCTGTATCACATTCCATGTTATGATTTGTTATTTCATATAATTGTAATTCCTTCACGTTTCCTGCTGAATACTGTTGGGTAATATTTACGAAAAATTTATTTATATTTTTATTATTCTATTTATTTCTATTTCTATCTCTATTCTATTTATGTTTATATTATAATTCATTTATTATTGTGTTTATAGTGTATTTGTTTCAGGTACATGTTGTGAATTGCATTTTATGAATGATAACTTTTCTCACAGATTTGAAAATAATACTAAAATAGTATTATTATAGATTTATGATAAAGTTTATTTATTTCGATTCACATCACTGTGATATCCAGTATAATTGAATAATTGCACACTAACTAATTGTTGTATTTTCTTTCGACACAATTTTTGAAAAGGGGAAAGACAAAAGATTTAATTTTGATAAATTTCTCTTCTCTTTCAAGTGACGGTAAAAGCAATGAAATTCCCTTATGTTCCACTTTCATTTCAAGTAGAAAGCCAATCAGAAAATATCGAATAAACTTCGAGAGAAGTGAAACGACTCGTTACGACTCGATTTATCATCTATAAGTGAAAATGAGATCAAGTTTTATGGCGCAGCCTTTCAACAAGAATTCAAAAATCAATTTCTATCGTTAAAGGCATGCGAACGGTGCGCGTAGAGTTCGGTTAAACGGGGGCTAAATGGATGCATCCCCCTTAACTATGCAAACAAGCACTATTTGTATTAAATTAGATCCAACGTGCTTCAAAATGCATTTAAACTTGTCGCGTGGCATGATATTTATCGGCGCTGAGATTGCAGCGATCGATACGCGTTACGCGCGAGCATACTTCCGGCGGGTAACGAGCCACTTCCTTCTTCATCCCTTGAAATCAATCTTTCAATTTTTCAAAGCTCTCTCTCTCTCTCTCTCTCTCTCTTGTTTTATTCATCGCGGCAGACACGCCTCTTCTTCACCCCGTTTACCTTTCGAATTTCATTTTCCAATCGTATCGTATCTGCAGTTAAACACACAGAGAGAAAAATATTCCTTGATTTTGTCGATTCGAGCTCTCAATGCATATTATTCATTTATTAAAACACGAGACATTATTTACTATTTCTCTGATAGATAATTCTAAATCTGTTCTGCAATTATTACGGAATTGTCATTGGTACATTAAAGTGGTACACAGAATTTGTTCGTATTACTATTATTATTATCATCATTATTGTTTTGAATTGTTAGAAATTTTAAAATACAAAATTTCAGTGGAAAGTATAAAAAAAATTGTATTGAATTACGTCCCCGAAAATACGAATTTGCCCAAGAGTCCATAATTTAATTTAAGCAAATGAGATGTTTTTGATTTGTTCATTTGTTGTAGATCCAAAAAAAAAAGAGAAAATTTACCACGTCGATAACATGAAACATCTGGCGAGTTTAATCGCGGCAACGAGAGAAGCTTGTGTGCATTGCGCGTGCATTATTTGAAACGTCCGAAATAGCGTGCTGAAATAAAATCGGCGAGGAGTCCCCCCTCCCCCCGTGAAATATTTAATTCACGTAGTTCGATTGGCAGCGGAGACCAATTGTTACGGGCAGAATTTCATTTTCGTTTTAATCGATTCCGAAGCGGGATGCATTATTTCCACTGTACAGGAATGAACATGAACATTTGTTTTCCGAGCTGTCGTGAAAATTTTGCATAAAAAGAAAGAAGAAGAAGAAGAAGAAAATTCGCTATATCAGTAATTAAGGTAATTAAAACTTGTCCCATTTCGTCGTATTCGTTGGACCAGAAAAATTATTCTTCATCGCCGAAGATACGTGGTACTCGTGGTAAACATTTCCTCGAAGGAACACGTTGTTCCGTGTCGCGAATAATTTTTTTCTTAATTTTCAAACGAGAGAGAAGAGTCATCCCCAATAACAGAAAATATTATAACACGCTATTTCCATTCGATTAACATAGAAATGAACAATGATAAATTAATAACCTTTTCGATATCGAGAGTTTTCAATACGTGCAGCACGGAATTTACGAAAATTTTTAGAAGCTACTTTGGAAAACTCGTTGCTGAAAAGAAAAAAGAAACGGAAAATTTCTAGTAGCATAAACCAAATATACAGACATACTGTGTCCAATTCAGAATTGCACGGTATTAAAGGATAATGGTAATCTGAAAATTTATAACTCAATAATTATCTCTTGTCTAGAGTTACCCTGGTAAGTCATCTTTGAATCTCTAGGAGCTATCGCTAATTGCGATATCTAGTTTCTGATATGCACGAAGCGAATAATATAATCCTCTGGCATGCTAAATATTCACATTCACCAATGCAGTCGAATTTTGACCAGCATTGCTCGACCGTGGAATCGTTCACTTGCAGCCGTTCTCTTCGCCCGCAGTATCAATTTGCAAATTCCAAATTCAATCGCATAAAATCCCCCTTCTGTGTCTATTAAACTGCACGGGAATTAACAGAAGGGAGAAAAAGGATGAATAAATCAAGTGTAAAGCTATATTGATCATGTCGATTACGTCCTCGATTTACAACGTCGGTTCTCAACCTTTCTCGCGAGTGCGCGCTGTCAAAGCCAAACATTAAAAATGTCACTGCGTAGCATGAAAAAAAGAAAAAAAAATGTATACGCACATATATATATATATATATCTTGTTCGTTCCAGTTGGAGATAATACATTCATTGTAAAAATTATTCGAGGAGTGATTAGGCTTTGAACATCTTGAAATTGAATTTTGTGCTTTTATAGAATAATTAAGCTTAGATTTTGTTATAGTTTTTAATATAACAACTAATGCAATATACCTGCTCGGTACTATAACATAGTAATTAAATACGAGTGATGAATTGTCGCAGGTCTAGCAAGAACTAAGAATGTTAAATATTAGAATATGTATAATAGAATATGTATAATCTTATGATAAAGGCCACCATGTTGAAGTATCGTCTGAGAACTAATGAAATTTTCAGTTGAACAAACGTTTTACATCTCCGTAGGAAACTGCAATTGTTACTTGATTTCACCAGAAAAAGATATGTATTTTTGTTACATGTGATTCTGATCTATAAATTCCTCGACTATCGCGTTTCATCTATTAAATTGCAATTATATTTCCAAGAGGAATATTTCTCATTTTTATTACGTGATTCTGATCTATAAATTCCTCGACTATCGCGTTTGATCTATGAAATTCTAATTATATTTCTCATTTCACGCGCGCGTGGAATAATTGTTTGATCTCGTTTGTCGTTTCACGTGAGACAATCACCACCTCATCTGTTACTTATCAACACTTGAGACAACCATTCTTCTCGAATATTTTATTTTACATATTTTATACACGTCTTGACAAATTACAAATTTGTATATATTTTGCTTTGCTTCGTACGTATCTTCATTGTTCTCGCGTCAAATTCCCTGGCGCAACACAATGGCCGACTTTCACATCGGTTGAGAACCGTCGATCCACGCCAATTTCCGTTCATCACTCGGAAAATCGAGTATGAGATCTCGTTTAACTGCGATTTTCTGCAGTTCGATCTGCAGCGGCCGGCAATTTCGACGCGATAAATAAATCTCACGGGCCGTCAGCGGGGCGAGATCCGTTTTCCAAGAGGAATCCCGAGCCACCGCGTATATCGGTAACGAAGATTGATTCTGTCGGTGGCCCGAGACTTTGATGAATCGGCCTTCGTTCATCCGCCGGGGTTTTCCATTTCAGTTTCACCTGAACTCGTCTCCTACTCGGCCTACCCCTTTCGGTCGCTTTTTGCGTGACGCGGAGGACTCTCGAGCCGATAACGCGCCCGATCTTTCACACACCGTTAAGATGATCGATCACCAAGAGACGCCGACGTTCTCGTCCACTCAGCTGGAACGAGCAAATTTACAGAGTAACGACTCGTGTTTTTCGACTGCTCCTGCTTGTCTTAGAAGACCGCGATTCGGGCTCGTCGGGGGAGAGAAAGAAACGCGAACATTCGTGAAATTTCAAGTTATCAACAGATTTCATTGAAATTATTACAGTTTCTTTTCTTTTTCTTTTTCTTTTTTTTTTATCGCGTCTGTGGAAATCGGAAAGTACAAAAATGCAATCCGCAATCGGCGAGGTGAATTTTTATTTCATTTATTTTTAATTACGCTCGTGAAAATCTTAAAGTGCATAAAAATTCTACTTGTTAATGTTCGGACACTACTGGAGTTTCACAGATTACTATACTATTCTTTGTAATAGCTTTGTTGTCAAATTGATTATTTTTTAATAGACTTTCATTCGAGTTGATAGAAATTTTATTGTTTTAATGTAGGCTGCATTTGGATTTGTGATTTATTAAGATCTTTTTGAAATCGTGTAATTGTGTAATCAGGGGGTTCAAAACGAGCGGTACGTAGTATTTAAAAAGCTTCTCAACACCCTTATTAACAGACTGCGGATCTAATTTTATGCAAATATTCAAACTTCCGTGAAGATAAATAGAAACATCGAAATTTCGATAAAAAAAAATTCTTTCACTTACTAAATGTTAATATAACGAGTATTTTACTTTGCATATTCAGCATTCTATGCACGGTTCCCGAATTTCACCCCCTGACATTATGAGACATTACGGCTCTATAAATTATTTCATAACGACATTGTTAAATTAATTCTTCTCGGTAGGAAACACAAATTTTATCCACACCGTGCACAGGATTGATCAAAAGGATGCACGTTGATTGATTGAAATCTTGATAAAACGATTGATATAAAAAACGCTGTTCCAAATCACTGTTACCGAATATTAAAGAGAGTCGCTATTGATTCAGCGATTAGCCATAGATCGACGATTTCTCGTAACAGCACATCCGTGTTGCAGCAGCGCGCGAAACGGATCGTTTTGTGAAACGCGACGTTTCGATTTGACTTTTTCATCTTTGCTTCTCTCCTTTCCTTCTTTCATCGTTATTGTCAAAGCAGCCCTTTGCTTTTCTTTTTATCACGGCCTTTCAGTTTCTACGCTCGTGATGAAAAAAAAACAAAAAAGAAAAAAAAAACGTGACGAGCGAGAGTCGGGTTGAAAACTTTCTCTGAAGAGAGACACTGGATGGATTCTTTTTTTTTCTCGCAGACACAGGTAGAAGCACCAAAGAAATTGAATTTGTTATTTGCTTTGTTACTCTATCGATTTATATTACACGTTTGAAAAAGTAAAACCAGGGGGTTGATCTCGTTTCACTCCGCTCTGTTGCAAATCCAGTTGCCCGGAACTTCGTTTGTTATTTACGCTTGTCCGTAAAATTCGGGATCGGGGGCAAGCATTTTAAAACGTAACTTTCCATTTTGGTCTGCATCGCTGGGCTTTTATCTTGCGCCAGATGCATCGTATCGATATCTGTCCGAGCGATTTTTTTTCTCGAATCTGGCGAAACGATCCGTAACAATTCGATTCAGCGATTCCTTGCACGTCAACGTCGAGCGTTGTTGAAAGGAATTTCATTCTTAGCCGATTTTGACAGATACGATCCTCGATTTTTGCAAAATTATCAGGAGAGGTGTGTTATAAAGATGAAAACCACGGTGACGTTAAATCTGCGCTTTGTAGTTGCAATCGATAGAGAGGAGTCGCTCACAAGGCAAGAGAATAAGAGAGTCTCGATCGATCAATCCAATTTGACCGAAGAATAGTCTTCGAAAGTGTCTGTGTCACATCGAGTTCGAAGCAATTAACCAATATTATATAAAAAGAAAAAGGAGAAAGAAGAAGAAGAAAATATCGTATCCTCCAATCGTACAGAAAGGAACGCATAGACTCATCTCTCTCTCTCTCTCTCTCTCTCTCTCTCTATGTGTCTGGACAAATTGCTCGATTCACAAAGTGGATCGAGGCACGTTTCGGGTGACTCATGTAGGTCAATATAAACCGCAACGGCTGAGCAATATCGGAAGGGAAAAAAAGCTTTTCTTTGAGAGGAGCAGAAACGGAGAAGAGGTTCGACGAGAGTCTGTCGACCAGCCTTGACCCTCTACAACTTGTACCCGGCGTTCCTCTACTCGACCGCGTTTTCCATTCCTCTCAAGAATCGTCGCAATTTTAGAGCCAGTTGCTCGTCCTACAGTCAGACGTACGTACACAATTTATCCAGGCCTATTCTCTAACGTCGGAGCCCATCAGTTTTCCCTTTTTCTCTCTTTCTTTTTTCCCTTTTTCTTTTTTTTTTTTTGGGCCGGG
>NIPQ01107218.1:0-39048 GCA_002806875.1 Lepidotrigona ventralis hoosana | reverse complement strand
ACAGCGACGACACCACACTTCAACATCAGTTCATTGGTCAAGCCAGAAGAACCTTTGTCGTACTTTAGCAAGCGTCTTGCGTACACCGAAATTTTCTGCGGGAGCCTCGTGACGTGATTCACGCAGCGCTTCTTTCACTTTGTCCTTTGGTACCAGTAGCAGAAGGGATATGTCCTCACGCACGAGTTCCCATTTCCGGCAGAGCAGAGCAGAATATTTGGTAGTTGGAGAGCAGGCTGTTGCCACGTAGGTTTCACACCTTCGATCTTCTTCTGTGGAAGAAAACCGATTTCTTTGTCTTGGGCTTTTCACCAATATTCTGTGTCTGGGCCTTCACAGATTGTTCTCAATATAGAGTCTAATTGCTTTGTTCTTCTTCCAGATGAGATTATCGCTTACATTGAGTTTCACACGATCTTATTGAAAGATCACGGTTCTCCAAAGGTTACATAGGAAATCGAAAATTGCTGCGTGAACTTCGCGGTAAGCGCCTGTAGTTGAACCTCGATGGCTCAAAATCTTTTGTCCAAATTCGCCTCTTCAACCGCTTCCGTTTCTGCGATACAGGAGCGTTCTTGCTTCCATTGCTATTCGGCCAATTCTTGTTGCTTTCGCAGATAAGTGCTCAAATTTTTATTCAATCCGGGGGAGGAGTGCTCCAGAAGAACCGGCACTTCCGAAGGCGAAGTAGGCCGGTGATCCCATACCCTTCTACCCACACGCATCCTCACCTGACACCAATGTTTGAACCAACTGAAGTCGGCTTCGGCATCGCCGCAAAATTTATTAGTCACATTTTCGCAAATAAAATTTAATATTCATCTAGATTACACCTTCCGAAAGTTTACAATGTTCGGTCGTTACACAGCGTCTTTTCATTTAAGTATTGACGGTTGTCAACGGAACAACAGGCCGATAAATACATCGATATTCTTAATCGAGGGAGTATATTGATATCGATCCACCAGCTTCATGTCGGCGTAAAAATGTCATTTCGATAAGATGGACCTTTATTATTCCACGCGGGGATCAATATGAAACAATTCTTTAATAAATAACGACGATGTAGAGTTATTTATCGTCCCTGAAATATTACGATCCTCCGATACTTTTCGTGTCAGTTATGTGACCATACAAAGCTTTCGAGTTACAAAGCTTTCTTTTAATATATACATACCGATCTGAAGGACTTATGATATACTGCGCATCACTGGGATCACTATGAAGTCAATTCTTCAATATATAACAACGGTCTAATATTATATGTCGACCCTGAAATATATCAGTGTTCCGGTACGTATATGTAGCGCTGTATATATACATTGAAAATTCTCGACATTCAGTATCAATATGTATTCTCGAACTGATGGTATTATACTACGAAAACTGTGAAAACTGTGATGCAATTTTTCAATATTTATATTTTTGAAGACGATCTAGTGTCATTTATTGTCTCTGAAATATTACTGTGCTCCGGTGCGTGAAAAGAAGTTTATATATGCACATTAAAAATACTTGACATTCCCTGTATCAATATATTATCTCAATCTGATGTCCTTCTATTACTCCGCGCATCGCGGAGATCATTGTCAAGACAATTTTTTAACATATAATGATCTATGTATCGACCCTGAAATTTTAAGGTCTTCCGGATTGGATCGGAGCTTACGTGTATCATATCAAATTTTCGAATTTCATTCTGTCTATCTATCGACCTGATGGTCTTATATCACTCATCTCCTCGCAGGAATCACTATGGACACATTTCGTTAAAATATAACAACGATCAAATACTATTTATCATCCCTGAATTTTACCGGTGTTCTGGTACATTGAATGATGTTGACATATACTCCTTGAACATCCTCGATTCAAAGCAACAATATATTATTTGGATTTGATGGACATATATTATTCTACCCATTGAAGAGATTACATTGAACACAATGTTTTAATTCATAAAAACGATCTATTAATATTCTTCGAGCCTGGAATACTATGGATTTCGAGTACGTGAAAAGAAGTTTAAATCTTCTACTTGAAAGAATTCAGCAAACACCGTATAAATATTTTTTTCTCTATTTGATGATCATACATTATTCTAAGTACCTCGGGGATCGCTATAAACCAAATTTTTTAATAACGCCAATCTGATATTATTAACCCATTCTGCAGTATTACCATCCTCCACTACTTTTCGGGGTTTCCATAAGTCTGGTCAAAATTTTCGACATTCATTCTGTAAACGTACCATATCTATCTGGTTGTCTTACATTACTGAATGGGTCGCGGAGATCACAATGAACACAATTTTTTAATGTATAACTACGAACTAATACTATTTATTTACCATAAAATGCTAATGTTCTCCGGTACGTTTCGTGGCATACACATGGCCATTCAAAACTTTCGAAAATTCTGTAAAATATTACCTCTAACGAATAGATTTATGTTTTTCTACGCATCCCGTGGTTCACAATGAACACAATTTTATAACGATGTATAATATATAACGATATAACCTATACTATTATCTACTTTGAAACAATGTAGATGTAATATGTAACGATGACCTATACCATTTATCTACTTTGAAACAATACGGTCCCACAATAAGTTTCGGGGCTTGCATATGTCCATTCTAAATTTTCGACAATCTGTCAATATATTACAGGCTGCTAATCCTGTATTATTCTACGGTTCGCGGGGATCAGAATGAACACAATTTTTCCAAATATAATGCCAATCTAACAATATTTATCGTATAACGTAAGTATAACTGTCCTTCTATAGGGTTCGCGTCTAACATATGGCAACATAAAATTTTCGACATACGTCCTGTCAAAATAATATCTCTATCTGTCTCTATCTGACTCTATTATCTCTGTCTTATATTTTTCTGCGCATACTGTGGATCAAATTGAATACAATTTTTTTAATATATAACAAAGAGCAAGTATTATTTGCCGAACCTTAAATATTACGTTCCTACGGTACGCTTGCATATGACCCAACAAAATTTTTGACATTCTTTCTGTCCATGTATTTTATTTCGATCTGATGATTTTGTGTTATTCTACGCGGGATTAACAATGACCACCATTTTTTTGTTCATAAATGTCATTTATTTTTATTTATCAAGCCTGGGGTTGATAAATAAAAATAATTTCGTCATTCCAGTACGTGGAATATTACAAATGACGTTTCAAAATTTGAACATTGATTCTGTCAGCGTATTATATCGCTTTTACGGTCTTATATTATTCTACGTATCGCGGTTTTCACGAACACAATTTTTATGTACATAAATATCATATAATATTATTTAAGTGTTTTTATTACTGAGTTCCGGTCCATGGAGCGAGGTTCGCATATGTCGATTCAAAATTATCCACATCCACTCTGACAGTATTTCATATAGGTTTTATAGTCTTATATTATTCTACGATGCACGGGATTCATAATTGACGTCATTTCTTTCGAAATAAATATCATTTAATTTGATTTTTCGACCCTTAAATGTTATGTGTTTGAGGTACGTGGAATGAGATTTGATATGACCATTCAAAACTGTCCACATATTCTGTCATATCGACTTTATGTTCTTATATTCTTTATGTTCTTTATGTTCTTATACTCTAAACATGGGAGAAGATTCAAGGAACATCTTTTCTTCGAACATAAATATCATGTAATGTTATCGAGTCTGAAACATTACGGTGTTCCGGAACATGGAAAAAGGTATACGTATGTAATCTTTAATATACGTATATTTCCTATATTCTGTCAACTTATCATACCGTTTTTATGGTCCTGTGTTATACTTCGCATCGCTGGGTTCACAAAAAAACATTCTTTGTACGTAAATATCATGTAACATTATGTAATGTTCAACATTATGTACGTAAATATCATGTAACATGTGTCTCAAATAATACGTAGTTCCGGTAAGGGGAGAGAGATTCACATATGACCACACAAAACATTTCTCATTTATTCAGTTAATATACCATTTCATTTCTGTGGTCTAATATCATTTTATCCATCGCGGGGTTCTCAATGAACGCCATTGTTTTGTTCATAAAGATCATATAATGTTATTTAAAGATCCTGCAACATTACAGTGTTCCGGTTCCTCTAGTACGGTTCACATATGGCCATTCAAAATTTTCCACATTCATTCATTAAAAGTAACATTTCGGTTTCGTCGTTTATCATTTTACATTATTCAACGCATCGCGGGGATAACTATGGCCGCAATATTTTTTAATATAAATAATCCAATATTTTTTAATATAAATGTCCAATATTTTTTATCGAGCCTGAACAATCACGGACCTCCACTACGTGAAACGCATATGTTTGACCGTTTTCGAGATTCATTCAGTCAGTATATCAGATTAATTCTCTGGTCCTGTACTGTTCTACGCATCGCGAGGGTCATTATGAACACAACTTTTAAACATGTAACGATGATCTAATTCTATTTATCAAGCCGGGAATGATACGTTGATCCGGTGCGGTACGCGGCAAGCGTTTGACAATTCAAAATGTTCTGCATTCGTTCTGTCAATAGATCATATCGATTCTATGGTCCTTTACTATTCTGCGCACCGCAGGAATCATTATGAATTCAATTATTCAATATATAACTACGATCTAATTTTATTTATCAATCCTGAAATATTACGGATCTCTCTCGTATTGTGGTGATTAATATACTACGCAACCCGTGGGTCATTGTGAACACAATTTTTTTTGTATCCAAATGTCATGTAATATTATTTTCCGATACTGAAGCATTACGGAGTTCCGACACGAAGTATGAAGTTCACATGTGCCTATTCGAGGTTTCATACATACACCGTCAATATTTTACCCCGATCTGATGCTCTTACATTATTCCAAGTATCGTGAGGATTCCTATGAAGGCAATTTTTTATTATATAACGATGGTCTAACATCATTTATCAACCTGTAATGTTATTTGTTATCGTGACGTTTTAAGATGTTACGATTCGTGCAATAAGATTCACATAGCCTCTTGAAAGGTCTCGACATTCACTCTATTAATAAATTGTATCGATTTGATGTTCTTATACTACTCTACGCATTACCGGGTTCAGTATCGACACCATATTTTATATTTAATTACGTTCTAATATTATATATCGACCGTGAATTATTACGGATACAGTACAGTATTTACATGTAACACTTTAAAATTTTTGAAATTCCATTTTTCAATATATCACAATGATCTGGTGGACTTATACGTATGGCCGCAATGAACACAAATTTTTTAATATATAATGACGATATTATTTTACTTATCGTCTCTGAAATATTATTGTGTTTCGAAACGACGAGTAGGATTTGCATATGCTCCATGGAAATTCACGACATTCGCGGTATCAGTATGTTATCTCGATCTAATGGTCCTATATTATTCTAGCCAGTGCGAGCTTCACCATACACGAAATTTTTTAATATAACAGCGATCTAATTATACTAATCGACATAGAAGTATTACAATACTCCGGAACATGGAATGAGATTTACATATGCTTCTCGAAAATTTTCGACATTCTGCGTATCAATGTATTGTCTATATTTGATGGTCTTATACTATTTCACGAATTGCGCGGATCACTATGAGCACAATACTTTAACTTATAATGGTTATCTAATATAATATATCTACCCTGAAATATTACGGTGTAAGTAAAACTTGGTTTTCATATGCTCCTTGAACATTATCATTTTTCACCGTATCAGTTTATTACATACATCGAATCGGCTTAGATCATTCTACACATTGCGGGGATATCTATGTACAGATTACTTTAATACATAAAGAAGGTTTAATATTATTTAACGACTCTGAAGTATTACAGTCCTCTGATGCGGTTCGTGGTTTACATGTGAACGTTATAAATATTAGACATTCATTTTGCAAACAATTCATACCGATCCGACGGTCTTGTATTATTCTACGCATAGGGAGGACCACAATGAGCACAGTATTTAAATGTATATTGATGATTCCACATTATTTATGTACCCTGAATTAGTGCGGTCCTCCGGTATAATTCGAGGTTCCCATGTAAACATTCAAAATTTTCGACATTCATTCTGCCAATACATAAAAACGAAATGATGGTCTTATACTATTTTACGCATCGCGGGCATTACTATGAACGCTATTAGTAAAATATAATGATTATCTGATATAGTTTTTCGACCCTGAAATATTATGGTGTTTTGGTTTGCGGAATAAGGTTCACACATGCACATTGTAAATACTAGACATTTACAGTTTCAATATATTATCTCGATTTAATCACATTGTAATACTCTATGCATCGCGGTGTTCACTACGAACACAACCCTTTAAAACATAGCGACAAAATGGTATCATTTATCGATAATGAACCTGTACGGTCCTTCTGTGATTTTGGAAGCTTTTATGTGTCAAAATTTTCGACACTCATACATCCTATCATACTTTTAATACATCCTAACAATATCATGGACTTATATTATTCTACGCATCCCGGGGATTATTATGAGCACACCCTTATTGTACATATCGAGAAACTAATATTATTTATCGACCAAGAATTATAACGCGTTCCGGTACGTGGATCATGGTCAACATATGACATTTCAGAAATTTCCATATTCATTCTGTCAATATATTGTACTCTATAAGACTATTTTATAGTCTTATATTATTCTACGCATCGGGAGGTTTTCACTCTTGTACACAAATATCGTCTAATATTATTTATCAAGCTTGAAATATAGGAGTTCCGTTACGTTGATTGAAGTTCACATATAACAATATTTAAGTTCACACATAACAATTATTTTATTATATTTTCCACATTCATTTTGTCAATATATTATTTCTGTTTGATGGCCTTACATTATTCTAAGCATCGCTGGCTCACAATGAACATTCTTTTTTGTACATAAACGTCAACTAGTTTTATTTATCGAGCCTGAGTTATTGCGAAATTCCGAAGTTACGAAAATGAGATTTGTTCTTTACCATACAAAATTTTTAACATTCTGCAATATATCATGTCGATTTTATAGACTTATATTATAGTACGCTTCGCTGTGTTCACAGTGAACACCATTTTTTTGACATAAATATCACCTAATATTAATTATCGTCTCCGAAATATTTCGGAGTTCTGTTTCGTGGAATCAGGTTTACATATGACCATTCTTATTTCTACACATTAATCCCGGCATATATCATATCAATTTTATGGTCTTATGTTACTCTAAGCGTCGCTTGGTTTACTACGAACACAACATTTTTAACATAAATATCATCAAATACTATTTATCAATCCTGAAATATTACGGATTTCCGGAACGTGAAGTGAGGTTTACACATAACTTTCGAAATTTAATGTATCCATTCTATCATGATATCATATGGAAGTTATGGTCTTCTATTGTTCTTAACAACGCGGGGTTCACAGTGAAAACAATTTTATTGGGCATAATTATCATCAATTCTTACTTACCTAGACTAAATATTATTTACCTAGACTAAATAGTACTTCCGACACGTTACTTTAGGTATATATTCGAATATTCGTAATTATCACACATACATTCTGTCAATAAATCATACCTATTTTATGACCTTATATTACACCTCGCTGGGCTCACAATTTTCACCATTTTTTATACACAAATATAATATAATATTATTTATCGTACTTGAAATATTACATAGATCCGGTTCATAATATGAGGTTTACATTTGTTACTTCAATTTTTCCACATTATTTCTGATAATATATCATATCAGTTGCTTGATCTTATATTATACTACGCATCGCAGAGTTCACAATGAACATCAGTATTTTGTACATAAATGTTTTGTACATAAATCACCTAATATTATTGCCATATCTTAAAGTACTACGATTTCTAGTGCGAGGAATGAGATTTATATGTTTCCTTTCAAAATGAAATAATCCACATTCATTCTGAAAATATATCATATCAATTTCATAACCTTGTATTATAACACGCATTGCGGTGTTCACAATGGAATCAATTGTTTTATACAGAAATTACATCTATTATCATTCATTGAGCATGAAATATTACGTATTTCCGGTACATGAAATTCGGTTTACATATGACCATATAAATTTTTCCAAATTCATTCATTCAAATTATTATTTCGATTTTATGGTCTTATATCATACGCATTGAGCGTTTCAGAGTGAACAAAACATTTTTCGTGCACAACTACCATTTAATACATAACTACCATTTAATTTATCGATCGTCAAATACTACGGGGAATGAGGAAAGTACGAGGAATGAGGTTTACATATGACAATTAAAAATTGAACGCATTCATTCAGACAGCATATCGTAACGATTCCATTGACTCATATTATTCTACACATCGCTGGGATCACAATGAACACCATTTTTCTCTACATAAATATCATATAATTATATTTGTCGAACCTGAATTATTACGCAGCTCTTCCATGTACAATGTACTTTACGTATGTACATCAAAAACTTTCCATATACAGTGTGACATTGTATAAATCGATTTTATGTTCCTATATTATTTTACCAATCGCGGAATTCATATTGAACTCTATTTCTTGCACTTAAATATCATATAATAATATATATCGAGCTTGAAATTATTCGGGGATACCGCACGTAAAATGGAGTCTAGATACGACTCAAAATATTCCGCATTCATTCTGTCAATATATCATATCATCTTATCGTCTTATATTCTTCGACGAATCGCGGAGTTCACAATGAACACAATTTTTTTTGTACATATGTACCATCTAATACTATTTACAGGGGCTGTTACGGTGGTTCGGGAAATGTAATGGGGATTATATATAAAATTTCATAATTTTCCACATTCATTCTGTCCATTCATCATATCGATTTCATAACCTTACACAAATCTACGCATCACGGGGTATGTGCACAAGAAGGGCTAGTGTGATGAGCTGATCGGCGGGAACAGGAGAAACCTACCTCCTACTCTCTTTCTTTACACGTCTCTCATCTTTTTCACTCCTGCATTACAATATACTCGAGTCTAGCCTACCACTCCTTCAGTACAATATATAACTTTGTAATTACTTTGTAAAACTCTTAAAGTTTCAGACACT
Source organism: Lepidotrigona ventralis hoosana (assembly GCA_002806875.1). Taxonomy (NCBI): domain Eukaryota; kingdom Metazoa; phylum Arthropoda; class Insecta; order Hymenoptera; family Apidae; genus Lepidotrigona; species Lepidotrigona ventralis. The sequence continues at coordinate 29,854 of NIPQ01107218.1, read as the reverse complement.
CATTGCAATAGCAGCCTCCATAGGTATGATGCTTCACAAACCACCGACGTGCTTATTCGGAGTAGTAACTCAGTAAGTTAGTAAGTAAGTCGTAGTAACTCAGCCTCCATAAATAACATTAGATGATATTTATGTACAAAAGAATGGTTGTGGATTGTGAACCCCGCGATGCGTATAATAATATAATGAAATAAAATCGACATAATGTATTGGCAGAAATAGTATGGAAAATTTTGAACGGACGTCTATAAATTTTATTCCATGTAACGGAAATCTGTAATGTTACAGGTTCAATAAATAATATTAGATGATATTTCATTGTGAAACCAGCAACCCAAAAATTATAGGACCATGAATTCGATATGATATGATGAAAGAATGAATGTGAAATGTTATAAATGTTCGTATGTAAATCTTATTCGGAACATCAGAACACCGTATCATATCAGGATCGATAAACGACAATAGATGATATTTAGAAACTTAGCGGAACATCGTATCATATCAGGATCTATAAATGACAATAGATGATATTTAAGTACCTAAATATGGCATTCATTATGATTCCCGAGACGCGTAGAATATTGAGATAATATATTTATACGTTGAATCTATGAAGCTTTGAACAACTATGTGTAACAATCACCCCGTACGGGGAATCCGTAATATATCGGACACGATAAGTAAAATTATGTGATATTTGTGTACAAGATAATTCTGTTCATTGTGATACCTGCTATGCGTAGAATAATATAAGACAATCAGATGAGGATAATATATTCATACTGTCAATATATGAATCATTGAAGGAGCACATGTAAGAGTCACATCCCGTTCCAGAACTCCGTAATATTTCAGGTTCGGTAAATTATATTTGATCTTACTGGTATACCAAAAAATTGTGTTCAATACGTTACCCTCTTTGCGCAAGATATTAGGAGACCGTAAAATCGAAATGATACACTGACAGAGTAAATGACGAAAATTTTGAATGGACATACATAAGACATACGTACCCGTTCCACAGCAGAGTTTCTTTATATTTCATCCTTGATAAACAACATCAGTCCTTGTATATATAATATATATTAAAAAATTGAGTCCATAGTGATCCTCGCTATACATACAAAATAAGACCATCAGTTCGATATGTTATATTGACACTATGAATGTCGAATATAATGATTGGTCATATATAAACCTCATTCCACGTACTCGACGTCCGTAATATTTCAGACTCGATAAATGCTGAGACGAAGTTTATATACAAAATATGGAGTTCCCTGTGATATCCGCGAAGCGAAGAATAATATAAGACCATAAGATTGATGAGATATATTCACAGAACTTATGTCGAAGAATTTAAAGAATCATTGGAAAACCTCATTAAACGTACCGGAACTACGTTATATTTCGGACCCGATAAGTAATATCAGATCATATTGAAATACCAAAAAATTGTGTTCATAGGGAACACCGCGATGGGCAGAATAATATAAGAATAATATAAGATTAATCAGATTAATATGATATATTGACAGAATGAGCATCGAAAGTATTAAATGGAGGCATGCAATCCCCAGGACGTATCGGTAGACCGTAATATTTAAGGATCGAGAAATAGCAGTTCGTCGTCATGTATTAAATATATGTATTTATAGTCAAAAATCGCGATGCGCAGAGTAATAGAACACATTCAGATCGAGATAACATATTGTTAATGTTTTGATACGATAGATTCCGAGAATTTTAAATCAGCATTTGTAAAGTTCATTACACGAAACGGAACACTGTAATATTTCAAGTTCGACAAATGACATTATATCATCCTTAATTATAAAAATTGTGTTCATAGTGATCCGAGCTGTGCGTAGAATAATATCGAACCATCAGACCGGGATAAAATATAGGTAAGGTGCATGTCGAAGATTTTTATGTAGCATATGTTAACTTAACACCAGGTAACAAAAAGCAGTAATATTTCAGAGTATATACATAATATTAGGTCGATTTTATATACAAAAAAATTGTTTTCTTTCTATCGCAGCGATGGGCATAATAATACAAAACTATCAGATCGAGATAATATATGTATGCGGTGAATATCAAAAATTTTCAATGAGCATATGTAAACTTCTTTCCACGGAACACTATAATATTTCAATATCGATAAATAACCTTAGATCATTGTTATATATAACAAAATATGTCCATAGAGGTCTCAGCGATGCAACGATTAATATTGGTCCTTCAGATCACGATAATATATTGATTTGGTGAATGACGAAATTTTTCAAGGAGCCTATGTAAACCTTATTGTACGTATTCGCACAATGATCGAAAATTTTGAATGATCACATGCAAACCCCAAATCGTCCCGTAGGACCGTAATATTTCAGGGTCGATAAATAATATTAGATCGTCGTAACATATTGAAGAATCGTGTTCCCTGTGATGCCCGCGATCCTTGGAAATATATAAGGACATCAGTTCGAGATAATATATTGATAAAGTTCTCGAACATTTTCATGTAGCACCTCATTTCACGTACAAGAACACCGTAATATTTCAGGGACGATGAATAATACTGGAGCCATGTTATATGCTTAAAAATTGTATTCATATTGATCTCCGCGGTTCATAGAATAATATAAGATCATCAGATCAGTATGATATTATGACAGAATGAATGTCGGAAATTCTGAATGTAGTCATGTAGACGCCGAAACACACCGGAGAACCGGTAATTCAGGTGAATAATAATAGATCGTCGTCAGAAATTAGGAATTTGAATTCACAGTAATAAACGCGATGAGCAGAACAATATAAGAAAATCAGAATAAGATAATGTATTTATATAGAAAATGTCGGATATTTTCAAGAAAAATATGTAAACTTCAATCTAAACACCGTAATATATCGGGATCGTTAAGTAAAATTAGTTTATTGTTATATTTTAAAAACTTGTATTGCTAGTAATCGCAGCTATGCAGAATAATACAAGACAATCAAATCAATATAATATACTGATACAGTGAACGTCACGTATTGAGCATATGTAAACCTCATTCCACGTAATGTAACAGCGTAATGTTTCAGTCACGATTAATAGTATTAGTCCTCGTAACCTATTAAATAATTGTGTTCATAGTGATTCCTGCAGTGCATAGAATAATATAAGACTATCGGTATGATATATTGACACAATAAATGCTTAATACTTTGAAAGGTCATTGGAAAACCTCTATCCACGTACTGGAACTTATATTTCAGGCAAGATGAATAATATGAGACGATACTATTATACAAAAACTGCTGTTCACAGATATCACCGCGAGGTGTAGGAAAATAGTAGAATATCAAGTCGGTATAGTGTGTTGACAGAAAGAAAGTCGAAAATTTTGAATTGTCATATGTAAACCATATATCACATACCGGTACACAAATGTATTTCATGCTTGATAAAAAATATTAGGTCATATTCATGCAGAAAAAAATGTTATTCATAGTAATCCCCGCGATTCGTATGATAATAATAAACTATCAGATCGATACGTTATAATGACAGAATGAATTACGAAAATTTTGAATGGTCACTTGTAAAACTAATTCCACGTACTCCGTAACAATCCAGACTCGATAAATAATATTAGATGATATTTATGAACAATAAAATGGGGTTAAAAGTAACCTCGGCGATGCTTCAAAGAGTACAGGACTATCAGGTCCTAATGATGGATTGACAGACTGATTGTCAGAAATTTGGAATGTCATATGCAAGCGACAATCACCTAAATATTTTAGGCTTGATAACTTTTAGATAGATTAGACGAAATTTATGTTGAGAGGAATAGTGTTTATCGTGAACGTCGTGGTCGGTAGAATAACATATGCTCATCAGGTCGATATGACGTTTTAAGAGAAGAATGTCGCAAATTTCGAGGCGTCAGGTGCAAACTTTATTCCACGTACAGAATACATAACAAATAAGGCTAGCTAAATAATATTAGATGATATTTACGTACAAAAATTTGTGTTCATAGTGATCACCGAGAGGCGCAGAATAATATAAAATCATCAGATTGATATGATATTTTGAAAGAATGAATGTCGAAAATTTTAAACGGTCATATGTAAACATCATTCCGCGAACTCTGTAATATTTCAAGAGTGATAAATATTATTAGTTAATTAGATAAATATTATTAGTTGTTAATAATGTACATTAATATGTAGTGATCATAGTGATATTTCGGATCGAACGTTCCTGTGTCTTGATCTTCGTCTCCATTAGGACGTCGCCACCAGCTGTGATTCGGTCTGAGCCCCGAGTGGGGCTCGTCACGTCGTTCCGGCTTCCTTCACGCGGCAGACGCTAGATAGCCTAGCGTGCAGCATGACGGTACACTCATGTTATCGTGCCACAGCCAACTCATTATCCAACGAGTGTGATTCCATCTCGCTGCATGCTCGGTCAGTTCTTACTCGGATGTGCCGCCGACATGCCTGTTGTTAGCAAGCGGTTTTCCTGGCCAAATACTATTGCTTTGGGTACTCCCAGGAAACACAGACCAATGTGTCTAACATGTGTTTGAATCATTGGGATGCATGAACCTTAAGGCGAAATGAAAGTGAAAGTCTTAGCACCAATCGAAGGAGGATGGGCCGCGTAACTCTACAGCTCCCACCTCCGGGCGTCTTGTTCCCATTGCTGGAGCGTACAGGTTGGGACTCGAAAGCGGGTGAAATGTGTCTGGTCGAAGGACGAAGTCGGGATGGAATTATTGATGGAATCCCGTAGCAATTCTGACGTGGAAATCGATCGTGGGACCTAAGCATAGAGGCGAAAAAGTAATCGAGCAATCTAATAGCTGGTTATCTCTGAAATTTCCATCAGGATAGCTGAAACTCGGCCGTTTCTAAGTGAAAAGCGTGCGAGTTTCATCTGGTAAAGTTGATGATTGGAGGCCTTGAGGCTGAAACGATATAATCTACTCTTAATCTCTAAACGGATGAGATCACTAGCTTGCTTGGAACATGAAGAAATTTAGAGTCAAAGTGCCAAATTTGGTGAACTGACGCTGTAGGATGAAACCAACGCAGTGTGACGTCGGACGATCGACGTTTGCCTTCAGTAGATATTCCAAAACTCTAATGCTATCCAATGGACCATAAATTGTAATAAGAAGCAAACAAACCGTACCCTCCGACCAGACGCGCTATACCTGGGAAGAAAAGAAAACAATTGAAACCTTTCTGTCGTCGTGACGACAATCTGCAGTTCGACACTCTTGAGATTCCCATAATTCACCCACTTATCCATCGGCCGAGCTGCGACGAAACGCACACGGCCCTCCCGTGAGTAACGCGCATACCGCGAAACACTTATCCCTATTCCATTCCAAATTCCCAGAACCAGCGCTCCGAACCAGTATAAATAGGGCGACGCTAGCCCAGTTAGTTATTAGTTGTTCTTGATCTTGCTCTCGTCTCGCTCGTAACAACAACCCGTCGTAACCGACGTCGCGAAGTCTACCGCGGCCGTAAATCGCCGTAACTCTACCGCTAACCAAGTATTGTTGGTGTCCGACGCATAACTAATTGTAAACATCAATGTATTACAATTATAAAGAATATATATTTTATTAACATTTCTTCTCTCTCGCTTATTCAAAACCATCACGTACGAGTACGTGATAATCAATTAGGTAAGAACGCGAGATATTAATCTAATTAGCGAGCTCTTGCGATTCCTATTGTCCGATACGACAGAGGTGCAGACACAGCTGCACGGTCATAGACGATAATCGGGAATCCAGTACAGGAGATATACAGAGGTGCAGACACAGCTGCACGGTATATTCGATTGTGCGTACGAGCGTAAATATAAATGCCACGAGCGCGTCGCGCCGGTAGGAAATATCATTTACGCAAGCTAGTGCGCGATCACTACGGAAGGGAAGGCAGCAGTAACAGCCGTCTTCCCCCTCCTTCCGGACGTCATTGTCTCTGTGCCGTTTCAACTACCTGCTTTGAGTGGAAACTCGTCGCTATAACCTTCGAGCCAGGAACGCCACCGACCTATAAGCCCTGCGATTCTGTGGTTTTCCCTGTTATATCCGGACGTACGCACCGGTTGAACTAAGAAGGGTTGCTAAAACAAACGCGTAACGAGCAAGACGTCACTGGCGACCGCCCCAGGACATCGAGCCGGACGTGATATTATTATATGCACCGACCGTGAATGCACCATAATCGAAAGCATCACGCGGTACGTGACAGCAGCGTTAAAGCGTCTAAGTCGACGCTTATGGATTAACATAGAAAGCGTTGGTTGCTTATGACAGCAGAACGGTGGTTATGAAAGTTGGAACCTGCTAAGAGTGTGTAAGAACTCACCTGCTGAAATAACTAGCCCTGAAAATGGATGACGCTGTATCATCGTCCAATATTCCGCAGTCAGTGGCAAGTGGGTTGTAGCACGTTTCACCCACGGGTGTAACCGCCCTTCATGAAAGAGAAGGAGGGTTGCAGCTGTGTGCGCAGAAGTGTCTGGGCGTGAACTTGCCTGCAGCCGCCGTCAGAGCAGTTCTTGGTGGTAGCAGAAAATTCTCCAGCGAGGCCCTGGAGTACTGACGTGGAGAAGAGTTTGAATAGCCGTTGGTTACCAGTCAGTCGATCGTAATCCCTAAGAGTAAACCTATGCAGATGAGGTATCAAAATATCATAATAGAAGATGCCAAAAAACACACATATTGTGCGAAAGGGTTTCCGGCACCTATTCTGGAATCCGGCAGCGAAACCGCATACCATTCGTGCCGTCGAAAGTGTGTTCATTGTGGTAAAACAAAATGACCTGGAGACGCCGTCAGGAGATACGGAAAGAGTTCCTTTTCTGCATGAACTTTCGAGTTCGCTGGAAAACTGTAGCAGAGAGATACTGTTTGTGAAAAACGAAGAATACCGCAGTTGCGGAAACGTCCTGATTGTCCACTCGGAACATGAAATTCCTAGAGAGGGGAATGTGGATATGGTGAGCCTGTTCATACCGATATCCAAAGCAAGACTTCCAGACGATATATTAATGTAGGTAATAGAGTTCCTGTACGTGAAATGATGTTTAAAGATGTTCATACAAAATTTTCGACATTCATTCTGTCAATACATCATAACGATATAATGGTCTTCTGGTATTATACGCATTGCAGGGATCACTATGAACACCATTGAACATAGATATTATCTAATATTATTTTTCGAGCCTGAAATGTAACGGAGTTCCTGTTCCTGGTATGAGGACTTGGTATGAGGATCATACATATGACCGTTCAAATCTATCGATGACTGTCAATACATCATACCGACCTGATTGTCATGTATTATTCTGCGAATCGCGGGGATTGTTATGAAAGCCACTCTATTCTACTTAAATATCATCTAACAATTTTTATCGGAACTGAAATTCGGTTACGTGGAGTAGGATAAGAATCGCGGAGATCTTTATGAACACCATGTTATTCCACATAAATAACATCCATAATTATTTTTCGTGACAGAAATATTACGTATTTACGGTATGTTTACATCTGATGAACTGAGTTTTCGACATTTGTCCTGTCAATATAAGAACAACTATACTTATATTATTCCACGCAACTCGGGGATCACTATGGAAGACCATTTTATTGTACATAAATATAAATTTATCATTTCGATCAGGTGATCTTACGTCATTCTACGTATCACTAAGATCACTGTAAACACCATTTTATGGTACATAAGTACCATCTAATAATATTCATCGAGGCAACAAATTTACAATTTTCCGGAGCGTGGATGAGGTTTAAAAACAACTATTCAAAATTTCTTACATTCATTCTGCTAATACAACGATAATATCGATCAGTTATATTATTCTACGCACAACGATAATATCGATCAGTTATATTATTCTACGCATCAGTTATATTATTCTGCTAATACATATCGATCAGTTATATTATTCTACGCATCGCGGATATTACTATGAAAACCATTTTATTGTACATAAATATCATATAATATTATTTAACGAATCTGTAATAGTACTAAGTACAGGTCTGCAACAGGAGGATTACAAGTGCGCCTTCAAAATTTTCGACATTCATTCTTCAACGTTCTGTCAAAGTTGTACACAACGTCATCTATATAATATATTTTATCGTGTCTGAAATGATAAAGATTTCCGGTACTTGTAACAATGTCTAACTAAATTTTCCACGTTCATTCACTCGATACAACATATCGGTTTCATCGTGCATTATTCTACGCATCACGGGGTTCACAACGTTCAACTTCTATTTTGTACAAAAATATCATCTAACATTATTTATTGAGTCTGAATTCCGGTACGTAGAATGAGGTTTACATATCATCATTCAAAATTTCCACATTCATTCTGCCAGTATATCATATCGATTTTATGGTTTAATATTATTCTACGAATCGGTTCACAATAAACACCAGCTTTTGGTACACAAATATCATCTAATATTATCTATCAAGCCTGAAATATTATGGTGTTCCAGTGCGAGGAATTAGCTTTACTTATGTCAGTTCAAAAACTTCCGCATTTATTCTGTCAACATATCACATCGAATTTAATGACCTATATTATTCTATCCATCGCGGGGTTCACAATGAACACAATTTTTGGGTACACAAATGTCATCTAGTTTTGTATAAGGAACCTGAAGTATTTCGTAGTTCCGATACGTTGGAACGGTATTTACATATTAATCATCGAAATTTTCACACATTCTTTCTGTCAATATATTATATCTATTTCATGGTCTTGTATTACTCTACGCTTCGTAGAATTCACAGTAGAAAAACACACTTTTTTTACAGATAAACATGAACAAATGTTATTTATTGAGTCCGAATGAATGCAGAGATCCAGTGCATAGAATGATGTTTACAAATGGCAACTCAAAATTTTCTACATTTGTACTATCTTTGTATGATATCGATTTTATTGCGTTATATTCTTCTATTCATCGAGTAGATCACAATGAACACAATTTCCAACATATAACAAAGATCTAATATTATTTATCGACCACGAAATATTATTGCCCAGTATTATTCCAGGCAAAAATATGTCAACTCAAAACATTTGGCATTTATCTAATCGTTACGTTATCTGTTGTCCATATAATATTCTAGGCATCTAATATTATCTATCAAACATTAAAGTCCTTCGATATATTTCGGGGCTTGCATATGACACTCCAAAATTTTCGTCATTCATTCTGACAATACGTTATCTCGATCTAATCATTTCATATTATTTTACCCAATATAAGACGAACAGGTCGTCAAAATATATAGACAGAATGAATTTCTAGAAATTTTAATGGTCATATGTAAGTCCCGAAACGTACAGGAGGCCGAAAAAGACCGGGATCAATAAATAATGTTGGAACATCGTAATATATTAAAAAATTGTGTAGTTGTGATCCCTGCGGTTCGTAGAATTACATAAGACTATCAGATCGTAATAATATAATGACAGATTGAATTTCGAAAATTTTGAGTGACATATGTAGGCACGGTCCGTACTNCGAACAGGTCGTCAAAATATATAGACAGAATGAATTTCTAGAAATTTTAATGGTCATATGTAAGTCCCGAAACGTACAGGAGGCCGAAAAAGACCGGGATCAATAAATAATGTTGGAACATCGTAATATTTTAAAAAATTGTGTAGTTGTGATCCCTGCGGTTCGTAGAATTACATAAGACTATCAGATCGTAATAATATAATGACAGATTGAATTTCGAAAATTTTGAGTGACATATGTAGGCACGGTCCGTACCGGGTAACCTTAATATTTTGAGGTCTCTATCATATTAGAATGTTGTTATACATTATTATAGAATTGTGTTCATTGTGATCCCACTGGCGCGTAGACTAATATAAGTTCATCAGATAGAGATAATATATTGACAGAATGATCCTCGAAATTCTTGAAGTGTCAGTACCGGAGAACAGTATTATCACTGAGTAGATAAATAATTATAGATCGTAGTTATCTATTAACAAATTTTGTTCATTGTGATTCCCACGAGGCGTAGAATAATACAGGACTATCAAATCGAGGTAATATGTTGACAAAATGAGTGTTGAAAATACTGAAGCGTCCTTTGTAAGCACCGGACAGAAACGGAGGATTGTCATATTTCAGGTATCAATAATTTAGATTTGATCGCCGTCATATATTAAAAAATTGCGTTCATCATGATTCCTGCTGTGCGCACAATAATATAATACACTCAGGTTGAGATATAATACTGACAGAAGGAATGTCCAAAATTTTGAATTGTCATATGTAAGTCTCGAACCGTACTGGATAAACGCAATATTATGGCTTAGATAAATAATACCATCTCGTCTGTATATATTAAAAAATTGTGCTCATTCTGATCCCCACAATGTATAGAATAATTTAACCATCGAGAGACGATTTAACCGTCGACAGTATATTGACAGGATTGACGATTTTTGAAAATTTTGAATTTTCATATGAAAATCCTGAAATGTACGTGGCGTCCAAAATATCTAGAAGTCAATAAATAATATTAGACCGTCGTTATATATCAAGACATGATGTGGAGATTCCATGTGTTAACCATGGAATCTCCACAGTTCAATTTTTTTCGTTATTTAAATTTGATAATTTGGCTTTAGCGCTAAGCGAAAGAGGAAAGAGTAAACTGACGAATATTGAAAATACTTCGAGGGCGGGGCATCGGTTCTTTCTCATCTCATCGGTCAAACTCGAATGGAATTCTATACGGATGCAAAGAATCCAAAACAAAGAATATTACATCGACGAAGGAAGCCACGGAGGAATATTCCCATTTTGTTACCAAGAACGATCATGTCGGATTGCCGGTATACAAATTTCTTATCGATCGGTTCGCGTCGCTACCCGGTCACATCGACTATCGAATTTTCTACGATATGGAGCACGTACGATCGAATTATCTAATTTTGATAAAATACTGAATTTCGATCAATGGCTACGTCTCTGGCTGCGCTATACGACGAATCAAACGTGAATTTCGTTTGTTTGTTTATTTAGAATCTTTGGTTTACTCTTTCTCTCTCTTCTACACTATGTGAATTATTCTTTGTACTGTGAACTTCAGCGTAGAGGGATGAAGAAACATAATATATATATAGACGCAGTAGATTAAAAATTAGAATTATTAGAAATATTAGACAGTTTTAAAGATAAAGAGGCTAAAGTCTTTTTTATTTTTCAGTTTTCTACGAGCGACACGCTTGTGTTTTGAAAATTCCATGGAGAATGACCTCTTTAGCCACCGTACTTAATTGCTCGGTCTAACTGCCACTTTCATCCTTTATACCGCTTCACAATGAGTCCCTTCTGGAGACAATTTCATTGTCGAGAATAAGAAAATGTCGGGACGTGCCGAACCTATCGAATGCCAGATTATCCAATTGATGACATTTATGTCTATTTTTGACCTTAAGGGAACATATATCGCAAAAAAATGATAGTTCTCTTTAAAAGCGGCGAAAAGTTACTTAATCATTTAACGCGTGCTCTCAGTGACTTTGTGGTTCTGGGCACGACTATATTACGTCATTTTGTATCAGTTTCCGTTAATATTTGATTTATTATAGTTGTAATCATCAGTGTGAGATTAAATAATCAAATTGTAAAGCAAACTCTCCACGTTATTCGAAATATAATCGTTATATCCAAGCATCATAAAGTCGCTGATGGAACGCACTCGTCCGCAGTGTTAAATAATTAAGAATCTTCCTTTTTGGAGGCCTTTTACCTTCGTAATGAGTAGAATCAAATATAAGTTTTTTGATCTTGAAATTAAATTTTTCAGCGGGTTCTTTACATGTATTTTCATCAAATCAAAGACGTGTAATTCATCGATGATAGTCACGGACAAATTCTTGTTTCCGCGCTGTACACACATATGAAGATGACCGTTTTCGATTAAATTCCTCGAATAGCAGCTCTCACGTGAAAAATCGAGTTACAAGCAAAAAAGTCACAGTGCGGTATCTAGTCGCTTTTTATCGAAGGGTTACAAAAGCCAAAGAGCAACATTCTTTTGCATTTATTCTTACCAATTTGGTCAAACTTGCAGAAACGTTTTCACAATTGCAATACCACACCGTGTCACACATTGGCAAAATGAACGAAAATACCTGACTCGTTTTAAAGTTAAATAAAAAAATTAAAAAAGGAAAAAAGAATGTTCCGAACGTCTCCACAAATATTCCAAAAAAGTTCGATATTGCTCGATAATATAAATTTTTGATCGAGGTTGCAGACTAATTACAGACAGGTTTCGTAGGTCGATAAATTTTGACCATTTTACTCGTGCAATTAACCTGCATACTCTCTTATTCGAAGAAAAAGGAATAACAATTTTTGTTATTCGAAAAAAGGACAAAAATTTGGAAACATTCGAATCCGTTCGAAAACGGCCAAAAGTCTTAATTATTCGTTCGTCTCCAATAAAATCCTTTTCAAATTCTTGTCATATACGAAAATTCTTTCGTAAGAATCGAGAAACTAACACACACACACACAAACACACAACGTGCTTACGCAGGTAGTCCTGGGAAAAGGAAGTGGAGTAGTTTACGTTGGTAACAGCTGCATCAATGGAAAAAAAGGGCCAGCTAATTTCCCGTGCGAAATAATGAGAACATGATTGCTAGCTGTATCAAGACCGTGCTTCTTCGTCAAGAATGTAAAACGAAAATTGACGACGCCACTTTCCTATATGATCAATTGTCTGGTCAACTTCAGCGTCCCCCCGCGCACACACACACATGCAGTGAGGATATCGAATGCCTAAATTCGAGAGTTTTTTAAACATACGTACCTGTAGTAGGCTTACGAAAATTGAATGTATGTATGTTCACACACATGTACACACATGTCCGATCTTCATGAGAATTTCAATAGAATCGCAACCACGATGGCATGCGAATTATTACGCGCCATTAATATTTCATGGCAGCAACTTGTAAATCTGAGAAAAATTACTCATCAACTGACAGAAATAAAAAATTTCACAAAATTTCATAAGGTTGTCCTATTCGCGATGTCAAATACAAATTCACGATACGTCTAGTCAGCCCAGTCTCTTAACCAAGTTAATCGTTTATTAATTCCTGAGGACATTTGCGAAAGAAATCGAATCGCGAGGTAAAATGCTTATAAATTTGGTTTTATGTACAGCAGGATTGGTTAACCCTGAAATAATGCATTTAGGTACATTATGTTGGTATATTAAGTTGACAGCAGTGTAGGGCTATATAAAGTTGTGCTCCAGTTAATCTAGCCAATCTGACGAGTTGCGTTGCTGTTCTACGGCGTCTACCTAGCAGTCAATGTGCTTTCCTTGTTCTGCCCGACGTGCGCGTATTCCACTTACTCAACGGCAACGTGTTTCATCTCAGTCGGACCAAACGTACCCTGTATCTACCTTAATCGCAGCAAATATTAACATCTTTACCACGCTAAATCTACGCAAATATTCAAGATCCGTAAAATATTTCATTTTCCTCTGCAAGATGAATTCTAATACTTGGTACATACGTGATGCTTAACAAATCAACATTCAAGAACGCGTACTTGTACAACTGTACGATTCATTGCTAGTTTCGAATACATTTCTCTACAGCCGCGACTTGGTATATAACCTTACCGGAGGTCCGTAATATTTCAGGGTCGATATTGTGACGTCTGCCAATGTTTGCGTTGAAACAACGTAGCCGCCATCAACCAATACGGCTATACAAATGTACTACGTCATGGAAATCAACAATTACGAATAGAAGAAGAAGCGAGCGCAACGAAGGTGAAATATACCGCCTGAAATGGTGTTGAATAAAGCAGAAGACGAGGATCGAGTACAAATTCCGAAAGAAAAATTCTCAAGTCTACCACTCAAGGTGGGTGTTGGCTGACCGAGCGACGTAAGCGATCGTAAGGTTAAGCGACCACAGTAGTGATCCCGTATAGGATAGGTAAACGCGTCCAAGCCCAGACTATACTTCCATCCAACCCGCGTCTGGGGCAGGGGTCGCCACGGTCAGCCCCACTGACGAGTCTGGTGGCGACTTCGAAAGGAAACGCTTCCCTTACCATCTTTCCTACCTTATCGACAGGGGGCCGAAAATAACCTCATCGTACCACAGGACCAAGCCAGAGAGAGCAGAGTGGAGCGAGCGGCAGCAGCGACAGTTACCGAAGGTGGCCGGACAACACTGCGACGCAGCTACGACGTCGCCTCCATCCGATCCACTCCAGATGGCACGGCGAGTCTGACCTGGGACGTGACAATATATATAGTGCCAGATCGTCGTTGTATATTAGAAAGTTGTGTTAATTGTGATCTCTGCAATGAGTAGAATAATATAGGACTATGTGATTGAGAGAATATAATTACAGAATTATTGTCGAAGATTTGGAAATGTATGTAAGCCCCGAACCGTACCAGAAAGCTGTAATATTTCACGGTTGATGGATAACATTAGAATGTTGTGTATTAAAGAATTGTGATCATTGTAATCCCTGCAATGCGTAGAATAATATATATACCATTAGGTCGAGATACTGACAGAATGAATGTCGAAAACTGTATGGATCGTTTTATGTAAGCACTGATACGTACCGTAAGACCGTAATGTTTAGGAATGGATAGATAATAGTGCATTATCGTTCTTTGTTAAAATATTGAATTCATTGTGATCCTTTGAGATGCGTAGAATTATATGTGACAATCAAATCGAGTAAATGTATTGACTGAATGAATGTGGAAAATTTTGAATAGTATATGCACCGTACGGAAAAACCGTAAAAATGCATGTCCGATAAATACTAGATGATATAAATGTAGAATAGAATGGTTTTCATTTTGATCTCCGCAATGCCTAAAGTAATACGAGACTTTCAGGCCGATAAAGTTTATTGACAGAATGAATGACAAAAATTTTGAATGATCATATATATGCCCGGAATTTGCCAGGTGATCGTAGTAGGGTCGAAAAGTGGTATTACATGGTATTTATATACAAAGAAATGCTGTTTATTTCTATCTCCGCAACGCGTAGGAAGACATGAAACCATCAGGTGGATACGATATATTCAGAATATATCATAACGAAAGTCCAAAATTTGAACGGCCACATGTAAGCACCGAAACGTACAGGAGAACCGTAATATTTCAATGTCGACAAAAAATATTGGATGAAATTCAAATTCAATTCAACACAAAAAAATGGTTTTCATTGTGAACCCCGCCATGCATAAAATAATATAAGATAATCAGGTCAATATGATACGCACACAGGATGAGTGTCGAAAGTTTTGAAGTGTAATATGTAAATCCCGAACGGCGGTGGAGAGCCACAACTAACATTAGATAAGGTCGATAATTAACAATAAAAGATAATATTAATGTAAAAACATGGGTTTTTTGTGATCCTCGCGATGCATAGAATAATATGAGATAATCATCGATATGATATATTGGATGAACGAATGTCGAAAATTTTGAATCTTCGTATGTAAGATATTAAGATTTCGGGGAATCATAATTCAGGGTCGATGCATAACATTAGATGGAATTTATGTAAAAAAAATGGGGTTCATTGAAATACCCGCGATGCATAAAATAATTTATGAAGGTCAGATGGATATGATATATTTACAGAATGAATGTCAAAAATTATGATTTTTCATTTGTAAGCCCCGAAAAATACCAGGGGGCGTAATATTTCAGGGTCGATAAAAAATGTTAGATAACATTCACATACAAAAAAATGTTTTTCAATATGTGCCACACGATTCGTATAATATAACATCATTAAATCTACATGATATATTGGCAGAAATTATTTCGTACATTTAGGAGGCTCATACGTAAGCCCATTATATTACGGGTCGATTAATAATATTAGATCATTCTTAACTACATAACAATGGTGTACATTGTGACACCTGGGACGCGTAGAATAATACAGAACCATCAGAACAGTAGTATATTGACAGAATCAATGTCGAGGATATTGAAAAGCATATGTAAACCCGAAGAATACCGCAGGACCGTGATACTGATTAAGAGTCACTAAAAATCGATATGATATACGGAACAAAAGTGAAAAATTATGTAGCCTCATTGCATCTACGGGAACACTACAGTATCAGACTCGATAAATAGTATTAGAATATGTTTATGTACAAATAAATGTGTTGTTCGTTGTGAACTCCACGATGAGTCGAGTGACATAAGGCCATAAAGTCAATAGGATGTACTGGCAGAATTTTTGCAGAAAATTTTGAGTGGACAAACATGAACCTTCTGCCGCGTACACTACTGGCCAGTAGTAAAATTTGTGATTCTTCTGGATAATTGCTACACGACTGGACAAGTGTAGAGAAAGTTAAACGACTATTCAAAAGTAGATAGAGCGATATGACTGGAGGAGAAATGACACGACTGGGTATGAATATGAAAGTGACACGACTGAGCAAGAATAATATAAGCAACAAGTCTGGAGCTGAAACGGTCCGACTGCGCAGGAATAAAATGAGTGACACGGCTAAAGCAGGTGTAACACGACTGGGGAGGAGTAAAAATGGTGACAAGGCAGGAGCAGAAGTGATATGACATCTTCAGTATGAGGAATGTGACAAGATTGGAGCAAGTGTGAAAAGAGTAGCATGACTCGCCTCTGGTGGAGTCTAAACAAAAGTGTCACGCCTCGGAATGGGCAGACAAAGTGACACGACAACGTCGTTGTAAAATGTTTGGCACTTATGGGCAAGAGTATATAAAAAGTGACACGTCTGGAAAAATGTAGGAAAAGGCATAAGAAAGTGCAATGGTGACTCAAATGGTCAAAATAAAAATAGTGACACGATTGGACAATGATGACATGAATGGTCAAGCGTGAATAGAGAGAGACGATTGGACAAGAGTGTGAGACAATGGGCAAGAGTAAAACTATTGACACGTCTGGGTAAGTATTGTGCCTTGTCTGTGCATGAGTGAAAATCGAGTCACGACTTGGAAATTGTGACGCAATTGAGCAAGTGTTAAAACTGTGGCAAATGCCTGGGCAAAAGTAAAGAGAATGACACGACCGTGCAAGAATTCTATTACTGAGCAATGCTGAAAATATGGACACGCCTGTGCAAGACTGAAAAGGTTGATACCTGAGCAAGTGTAGAGCGAGTGATCCAAAGGTACAAGTGTGATGTGACTTTGCATAGTATAAGGAGTGACAAGACTTTGCAAGTTCGCCGAAACTGTGCAAGAGTGAAACGTGGAACACGTCTGACAAAGTTAGAAAAAACTGACACGAATGTGCAAGAGTAGAAATTGTGACACGACTGGACAAAAGTGACATGACTGTGCAAGGTTGAAAAGGGCAACACTACTGCGCAAAATTAAAAAGTGTGATACAACTGGGCATATTTGAAATGACTGGGAAAGTGTAACAATATAGACACGATTAGGTAATTTTGACAGGATTGGACAAGCGTGACAGTTCTGAGCAAGTGTAGAAACAGTGACACGACTGGGCAAGAGACTGGACTGTGCTAGAGTAAAAGGTGTGACAGGACTGGGCAAGAGTGACATGATTGAACAAATGTGACATGACTGAACAAATGTAACATGACGTGCCAAGTGTGAAAATAGTTACACGACAAGTCAAGCGTAAAAAGGGTGACATATCTTGGCAAGTGTAGGGAGAATGAATCGTCTATGCAAGATTGTAACAGCTAGGCATGTGTATTAAAGTGTATCAAAACTGGGCTAGTGTAGAAATAGTGACAGGACAGGACAGCTGTGAGATGATTGGACCAGAGTCAATCAGAAGTGACACGGCTGGGAAAGTGTGAAATGTATATTACAACTGGTCAAGAAAAAGGAAAAGTGACGCGGCAATAGTAGAAATAGATACACGACTGTGTATACGTAACAGGATTGGTCAAGCGTGAAAAGAGTGACACGACTGGGCAAGAGTAAAAAGAATGACACGCATGGTCAAGATTGTTACGACTGAGCATTCGTGAAAAGAGAGACATGACTATATAAGAGTAGGAGAATGGTAGGATTGGGAGAAGGGTGACACGACTAGAAAAGTGTAAAAAGTGTAATACGACTGGGCAATAGTGACATGACTGCGCGAAGGCGAAATGTGTATCACAACTTAGCAAGGACAAAAAGAGTGACACGACTGGTGACAATATCAGTTCAGTAATAGTGATAAGTGTCGCACGACTGTGCAAGAATAAAAATAGTGACACATCTGGAAAATTATAAAAAGTATGGTACGCCTAGACTTGTGTGACTGGTCATAGTGAGATATTTGACACGACTGTGCAGAAAAGAGTGACACGCCTGCAAACGAGTGACATGTCTCGGCAAGAAATCAGTGACAAGCCTGGGCATATGTAAAATCAGTGACACGACTGGGCAATATTGGAAATCAGTGACACGGCTGTACATGTTTACAACACGACTTTAACAAGGCAAGTGTGACATGACTGTGCTAGAGGGAAAAGCGTGACACGACGAGGCAAAAGTACAATAGTGTCACACATGGGCAATGTGACACAACTCAGCAATGGTGAAAAGTGAGACACTACTGGGAAAGAATAAAAAGAATGGTACGAATGGAGAAGAGTCACACGTCTAGACAAGAGTAAAAAGAGTGGTACGACAAACAGGCAAGTGTATGTAATGTGACACGACAGGATAAGTGTAACTGGGTAAGTGTAAAACGAGATTCACGTCTGGGCAATTGTGCTGGCACGCGTGAAAAGTGTGAAATGTCTGTGCCTGTGTGACATAATTGAGCAATAGGAAAACTAGTGGCGAGACTCAACAATTGTGAAAAGAAGCGCAAGGCTTGGCAAGAATGACTTTACTGGGCACTACTGGGCACGGGTAATAATTATGTAATATCTATTACTAGGTGATTTCTCGTGAAAAAGAGGTGGAGAACAAAAACACAGAGTAAAATTTATTAATTTTCCAAAACTAGCAAACGTTCGCCATCGCAAATCGTGCCTTTTCATCTTCCACATTGCTGTGCAGTTGGTTCGAAATTATTTGCCTCAAAAAAAAAAGAAGAAGAAGTAAGCTTGATACATTCAAATATTTCACCCCTCCTGGTTGCGTTGCGTAAAATTTACAGAAACTTTTAAAGGTGAGATTATTGTTTTTCTAACATTGAGGCCGTCGTGAAAACGTATCGTCTGTATTTAAAAACCAATTTCCAGCGAACGGTTTGGAACGCGCGTGTGCAAAGATAGCGAAGAGCGTGTAAGCGAATTTCTGGTGATCCAGCTTCTCGCACGTTCGTTGTTTACGTTTTGTTATCAATCGGCTGCCGTTGCTCGCAGTTGGTGGAACTGGGAAATGCAACTGTTTAGGAAAAAAGCGTCGTTACATTTAACAGTTGCATCAATCGATTAACAGTGCCACTCTCTTTCACGGTTCGGCGAACGCGCGCAGCGGAACGATTGATTTCGCCTATTTCTGCTGGAATTACCCTTTGTTACCGTGTTTTCTGCACTTTTTCTGCCTGGTTGTCGGAATCGACCGTACCCGACGGAAAGTAGCGGTGATTAACGTCACGGGTTATTGATTTTACGACTTTAAAAAGGAGTGTGTCGTGCGTGTAACGCAATCAGGAATATTAGGCAAAGTTTCTCGGTCGAAGACAGAAATTATTTTCGATTCTTCGAATGATCATTCGTATTATTTCATGAATTTAAGTAGACCACTTACTCGAATTTTCGATTTTAGATTATTTCAATGTGAAGAATCATCGTTTTGCGTTTCTTTGCATGATATTTTCGAAGAATTTTCGTAATTACAGTTCAGGTCACGTGAGTGAAGAAAACATTATTTTATGAGCAAAATCTCTCTTAGCAAATTATTGCCCAAGATGTACTGTTGCACGTGGGAGGTATAGAGTGGCCAATGAAAACCTGAAGTGCTTAAGAAAATCAACTTTATTGTTTTAAATCTTTTTTATTACATTTTATTATATCTTTTATATTTTCCTTTTCGTCAAATTTTCACATAATAATGAAGAAAATTATATTAATTATATTTCTAAGTAGAACAATAGAAAATAAAAGAACGTGTCTGTAAAAGATATTTTTGTTTAATATTACTCAGTCTTTCAGTGGCAAAACTATGGAATAGATGATTTCTGACGAAAATATAAGTTAACAGTGTAGAACGAATCTTGTTAGTTTGTGGAATTGAAGTTGCTTTGTTTTCGAGAAAGTCGAATTTAAAACTCTGTCAAATCATTTCCTTCAATTGAAAGAGAAAGAATTTTCATAATTACAATTGATGTACAGTGGGTTGAAAAAGTATTAGCCAACAAAATATTAATCAGCCATTGAAATAAACTATCAATAATAGTTCATTAGTGAAATCTCTTCTCTGTATAGAGTATGTAGTATGTGAGAAGCAGAGAAGACGGAGATGGGTCATGGAAACGTGAGTTAGCAGTAGAATGAAATGGAATAAAATCGATGAAATGTGGAATAAAATTTCAGTTCATTCGAAGCTCCGTTTTCGAGAAAAAAAAAATTTAAAAATTTGTCACCACTCAAAATATTGCAAGCTACGTGTCTCACCCTGTATTTGAAACGAACTTGTCGATAATGCTCCAGCATCGGTGCTGTCGGCGCCGATGCAAACGTCATCGGTAACATCCACTAATCAGTTTTTTTTAATTAACGCTTTTAACTCATGTCCGGCTGATCGCCCGCGCAGATTTAACCCAATATGGCCAATTATTGATCATAAAAGTAACGTACATAATAAAGCTAACAAGAATAATTATTATAACACATGTCGTTCGTGAATGGACACGTTGTATTAATTAACAGTGTCGCCAACCGTGTCTCATTTCAGGTTGCCAAATAATTAAATATCCGTTTCCGCACGTACCTAAATAATTACAGACAGTTGACAGATTATATCTCCCTCAAAATTACATGTAGCGTGAACAATTTTTTTGAACGTACAATTAATGCCGAAGACTGCGTCGTTGCAAAGTACAAAAGCTTATTAATACGATATACATGTTTGCGATATGCGATCATGCGCACATTTGTGAAAATGTTGCGTAAAGAACACATTGAGGATAGAAATTACAACCTGGCTACATTATTACGAAGAAGTTCTAATCCTATCTAAGGATTTGTATACTAAGGAAATTAAAATATATAATAACGGAGGTATATAGATGGTAGCAAAAAATTTTCCATCATGTACGTATATTTAATAATTTTCTTTCACGTTGTAAGATTTGCTTAACTTTATAAAATTTTTCCTTTGGAAAATAAAGTAAAGTAAGGTAAAACAAATGTACTGTATTTCTGCGTCAGAAAATTAAAACTTGCGATACCAGGTATATTAATTTCAAAACGTTGCAATAAATATCCCGTTCAGTGTCGCCGAACATGTTCATGAAAGCTAAAGTTTTTGCGACTGTACAATACAAAGGGTTATTATTTCATTAACAAACTGAAATAAAAATTATGAAAATTTTATAATTTTTGCGTTTTCCAGGAAGAGTCCTTCATTAGAACGTGTACAGTATTTTCAATCTCTGCTTCTCCTACAATACACGACATTAATGCTTTCAATAAATTTCAAACGAATGTTAAAATTGGAAATCGCTTATTATTTTTAAAATGAACTTAACAGCGGCTTAAGTTGGCTACGAAAAAAGAAGAAAGAAAATGAAATAGCGGAAGATATGTGCACTTTATTCTCAATTGTTAAGAATCAAGCAAAGCAAGCGGTAGACATAAAGGTACATAAGTTAAAACAAATAGTAGTTTTTGCGGTTTTATAACTCTATAAGTAATATATTACGGATACACATACATAATGTCCTTTTTTTTACTATAGAAAATTTCATTCCATTTAAATTATTTTTTTCAAATTATTGTGCCTGGAAGGCAATATAGATTAAATTTGAAGAAAAAACGACAATTACTATTTATTGACACATGAAGGATATACGCCCTACAGTGAAATTTCTGTTCAAGCAATTTGGAATTTTTCGTTGTGAAACGAAGAATTTTTGTCATGAAGTCATCTATTGACATCGTAATACATGTCGCACATATGCACGTAACATATATACCTCGTTTATCTTATCGTGAGGCATACAATAATTTTTTCCGAATATCAATTAAATTCGTTAAAGAGCCACTGTAAAATTTGTTATTAAAATAACGTTAAACTAAATATTACTTAATAGTATTTGGTATCAATATATAGTATTACATAATTATTATAATGAGTATTCTAAGTGCAATGTTACATAATTTATATTATCCGATATTATTTATGATCGTTTAGTATATAAACAAGAATACTAGAGATATTTGGCACAAATTTGATTTGCTTCAAATTAATTTTGGCACCGTTGAAGAATCGCTTGCTAAAGCAATATCTTAAAATTAAATTTATTGTTTTGTTCAGTAACGCATCTCAAACTCTGGATACCCTTCTCGATAACTGTAGTTTTTGCGCTATAACAAATTGCAAGACATACCTAAGAGGTAATATACACGCCGCTTGAATGGCCAAAAAGAAGCAAACATTCATAAGGAGACGCGAAAGAGCTTTACATATTGGCTTTTACCACTACTTTTCCCACAAATGGCATTTGTATAGTGTTAAAATATTTCGCAGCAACCAGTTGGAAAATAGCGGAGTGCAGGAGCGTTTGTTTCATCTTGCCGCGTGAATTGAAGTTCATGTTCGTCGAGAGAAGTAGGACTAGTAAAGTTTTTAGCGAAGCGGGACTTGACGAACGTTTAAAGCGCAGTACAAACGCGAGGAGGATGTGTCAATGTAAGGGCAAGAAATTGCCAACGGGGTACCAGTCCGAGGTTGGAAATTCGCCCGAAGTGTTTCAAACTCCGAGTTAAAACTTCACGAGGCAATACTCCATTGAAATATATTTTTCTCTGTCTCCGCTGGATCAACCATCCTCCTGTTTCTCCAACTTTCTTCGCGCTTGTGTAGGTACTCGCCGAGTTTCCCCGGATTCAGATTTACCCAAATTTTCTTTCTTATTCTTTACTAATGTTTTGGCAGCAATTGCTCGCGCCAAACTACTCTCTCTCTCTCTCTCTCTTGTGCTTGTATTTTGCTTCCGAAGCGAGAACCGATTGTTTATATTTTATTAGACGCTCCCAAGTTGAAGATTAGTTTCTCTTTCCCTGAGTTCTACTTTACTTAGGTGGTTTGCATATACCGACAAGTGTTAATTTATCCGAGACACGGAATTTTAAATTTCCCGGGAAATTTCAAATAGCTAACCCAAACTTTACGGAAATTCAAAAGAAGGTCCTTCGTGAAAATGACGCGACTAAAGAGAATCACGAAAGAACTGCTCCTATATCAATTTATGAAAACATTCGTTCGTTTTTCCGGGCAATTTAAAAACGAGAATGAAACAAATATTGCCTGTGGTTTCAATAAACTCGTGTATAGAAAACCGAAATGAATTTCTTAGGCGTTACGCTTTCGGTTTAAGAAAAGCAGAAGGAATTACAATATCTTTTCCTGCCATTTTTTTCGATTACGTAAACGTAAAATGAATGGAATTTCAAAGATATTTTATACACTACGAATGTCACAATTGCTTAAACAAGCAGGTATTTTCTACGTAATACCTTCACTTATTTTTTGCTGAAATGAAAGATATTTGTGAAGAATGTAATATCGCAGGATTTTTATTTGGACTAACAAAGAAAAAAATAATTAACTTCGTTATAAACATAACATAATATGTTTGGGACAAGTTGACTGGGGATAGAGCAGACACTATTTGCACGAAATGTTATGTAGATTCTTTGTAACAATACAAAATGGGAGTAATGATTAGGTCTAACTTCAAATAGTTTGCAGTAAAAGCTTCTCACGTAATGAAAAATGTACAGAAAACTGACTCGCTGCGTCAAAAGATTACTAAACTTCAATTTCAGCAATCACAAAATTTAACAACAACATTGAAATTGTAACAACTGCAAAAGTCACGACACTTTCTGAATTGAAGCCGAGATAAATATAATTTCCTCGGAAGAGCACAGAAAAAGATTTTTTTTCTTCGAATGTTACGAAGTTCGTGAATGATATTTTTTAAATCAGCGATTCAAAGAGGCTCGAAAGGTTTGAATAAGAAGACTAAACCGATAGCTAAGCACGACGGAATTCACAGATACACATGTCATATACTTCGGTGTTGGAGAACAGAAAATATCTTTCCTCATTATTTTGAAATCTCGTTTTTCAAAAGCGGCAGTAGGACATTCAACATCGTCACCGCCTCGACTGCGCTTAGAGATTTCGCTTCTATTCATATGTGAGAGCCGAGAGGCAGATCCACGAAATTCTGCGAAACAGATTTAGAGACACTGTCAAGTCCACTACAAATTTGGAGAAAGAAAGATCCGTTGTGATAAATTCGGGGGAAGGGGGATTTTATTGTGAATTTGTAAAATTTTTCAAGAGATCAATTATCCTTCTTTAGCTTATCTTTGAACGTCTTCGGGAGAAACTCAGACTTTATTGCGAATGTGAAAGCTTCCAAAACGAACGGTCTTTTTTCCTCTTTCACGAAGTATCACTATGATTACTTTTTCGAGTAGCTACTGAAATTTCATAACTTCGCGAGAAACTATCAAGTTTCGAGGAGTTGTGACAAAGGGGAGACTCTGATCTTCGAGATTGCGATGGACCTAGTTATATAATATAACATTTTTGATATAACCGTTTTTCAAAACTTTTAGGAAGACAAATTTGCTTTACTTGTCCAGTTTCGAAATGGTGTAAATATATTTTGGAAAGAAACGATCTTCGGTACTGTGAAACCTTCATTCTTTAAAGTATTAACCTTAGATAGATATTTTTCGCACGAAGTTATTGCAGTTTAAGATTAGCTCTCATCCGCTTATAAGAGATTTTTTTAACGTGAGAATACTGGATAATTGGGGAAAAATTCGTAAGAACGCAAATTCTAGGGGATTATTGAAAAGGAGCGACTTTGATCTTAGACTATTACTTAGACTAAAGACTATTAAATTTAGGTTCGAAAAAAATCCGTGAACCATAAAGACGTCTGAATTTGTGATATTTTCAGGAAGAAAAATACTTTACTTACCTTGTGTGTTTCAAAATGGTGTAAAAACATCTTAGGGGAAAAAAAGCAAAAGTAAAAGCTTCAACAATGTAAAAGTGGAAGTTGAAGCATCAAACTGAACTCAGATATATCGTTATATGTTATTTCTTTGCAAAGCTGTAGCACTTAAAGTGTCGATAATTTTTCTTCGAGAATATTATGCCGATCGAGAGAAATTGACGATATTTGAAATGTTTAACTGTGCCCATTTTTAAGTGTGAAACTTCTACTTTAGTACTAAATTCGTTTCCTTAAACCACTATATAAACGTTATTGACCATTATTAACTAAAAGAACAGATAAATATACATTCTCCTCTCGAAAATCTTCTCTCAAGTTCAAACATTTTTATGGAGGAATTTAAAATTAAAATTTCGAAAGAAGAAATTCAAATTTCTCTTGAGATTTGTTTTCCTTCGACCGTTTCTGCGATTTAAAATATCAAAAAATTTCCATCGCGCATACTATACGTATATTTCTTCTCTGTATTTCTCGATGGGAGATCATTTATTTCGTCGCGTCGTCGCAAGATCGTTTCTTTCGTTCGTTGTGATGTTTCGAGATTCACCGGCACAACAGAAATAAGTATCGATAATATTGAACAGCGGGGCAACCAAGGGAATCGTATTCAATGCGCCGCCTAAGCGGATTTCATTCAACTGATATTAATATTATATTATCTGACTATTTCAAAAGCAGCGGCGGAAATCCGAATCGGTATCTCGAGAGGATCCTGGGGAAATTTTTGACCCTAACGCGAGCAAAAGGCGATAATTGAATTTCTCCGTTGGACTTCTCGTTTCATTTCATCGATGAAAAATTTTTTTTTTTAATTTTTTTTTAGACTACATTTGGTGAGCCAAAAATTGTGTGTTTATTTTTCTGAAAGTGCATCCATTAGCTTGTAAACGCGATTAATTCGTTGTTTCGTGTCATGTAATTTTTCGTATTTGAGACTATGTTGATACGTATTATGAGTTTCATTACATCGAATAACAGGTTCGTTGCTGTTTCTTGAGAAGGTTACAAATTTTTTTTACTTGGACAGCTAATCAATGATTTGAACTAGCTTTCAGTTTTCTCACACTCGAAAAAGGCCGGATTTCTACTAATTTTCTGCTAGTAAAGTAGAATTTTCTACTGAAGTGAAGTAGACTCTAATTTCCTTTGTTTTCCTCTATTCTCGCGCGAAAGAAAATTTCCCTTTTTCACTCATACAGTGGCTTGAATATTTAAGTGAATATGAAGTTGTCACACGCCTGCTGATCAGGGAAAGAAGCAATAGAAATCCACTTCTTTCCAAAATTTGCCGAAAATTGTGACACAGACTTGTATAAGAATGTGACCGAAAAAACAAAAAGAAAAAAGAATAAAAAGGCAATCAGCATTTAACATTCAAATTTCGGTCTTCGACCTATAGAGTTGAACCTGTTTTAGTTAGCCGATACGTCACTACAATCAGGAACCACTATTTCGACCGTGACACTTCGAGTAATTTCCGATTAACATGAATTTCGATTTTTGGACATAGAATTAATATGTTGAAACATTTTTTTACCAGATACACAGTACAGAAGAAAATAAATGAAAAAAAAATAGAGAACAATAAAAAAAAATTATTACATGAGGAAAAACATCAGTGACCTTGAAAAGGAATACTTTTATGGGCTATTGGCTTTGCGGTACCATTTGAGATAAGACGAAAAATATTTTTTGCACCGTCGCTTCAATTAGAAAAAATATTTAGGTCGCCTTTTGTATATACATAGAAAAAAGGAAAATGTATTCGCGTCATCCTGCTGTGGTCAGCGAAATAATAGCTCGTGCCTCTATGGAGCGTGTTTGTGTGTGTGTGTGTGTGTGTGTGCGCGCGCGCGTACGTTTCTGCATAAATTATAGTATGAATGGAAAATGATTTCTTCCAATTAAAATTCCCTAATTTGCGTGGAAATACGCTCGGTATTTTCAATTTGATAATAAGTTCGCACTATCTAATCGATTGCGCTGCTAACGTTTCGTGTCACGAAAGTATGAAACACGCGTCCGCAGCCCGTGCGAATGCAAACGCAAATTAGGTGACTCGCCGATAACATTCAGCTGCCTGTTAAATTAATCGTAATCACGCCATTTCTTGTTTTATTGCCGACTGAAATGAATCAAACGCCGGCGGACAGAAAGTTTTTGAATTTTAAATTCAAACGTCGGTGTGGGAATTTCAAAAGAAACTGATTTATCACGGGGGAATCGTTTTAATCCTTTCTTTTGCTTTTACTTTTCCTTATAAAATTGTACTACTAGGAAGGTTTAGAGGTCCATTGATAGAAAAAGCAATCGTTTGCTCTTCCTTTTATTTTTTTTAACAGAGATAAGGATATTTCAAACTGTGTTGGCGCGCAATAATTAAGAATTAAAGAGAGAGAGAAAAAATATATCATATGAAAGTATAGAGTTTGTAAATGGTTTCTAATTTCATTTTGCCTAGGCGTGTTGCCTGACGATTTTCCTTTCAACATCCTCGAATTACATTACCCAAAATTAAAAATCCTAACTGAATGTTAGTTACTACAGTTTATTAGATCACGTTGAAACGTTGTAAGTGTTCATTAATCTTCAACTAAAAGAATGTCAAATTCGAATCCCGCAGAACTGCAATTAGACTTTTCTTTTTTCAAATCGAAAACATAAATTCTTACCGCAGGCTCGATATTATAGGACAAGGGAATAATTGTGTTAGAGAGATTGTGTTTATTGTTAACGATTATTGTAATAATTACGCATATTATACGTACGTTATAATAATACGTATGCAGTTGGTGTTAATACAGACGGGTATCAGTTAGTCGAAGAAAGTAGCTCTGATATTTAATAAAACATGTATATGTAACATTTTTTTCTTCTTCATATAATATAATTCTGATATTATTGTCATTATATTAATTAATTAATTATAATGTAATGTTATGCAATATAAATTTTCACATTTATTTAATTAATTGTAGAACATTCTGATACCGTTTTTCGGGATAAAAGTATAATACGCTGTATGGATTTTCAGATTTTTAAAGGAAAAAATACGAGATCTCATAAAAAAAAAATACGTTAACATCCACAGTTCGCTTATGAGATGCAACTATCAAGCTTGTGATACGTGGTGTAGATTATGAATCACATATTTTCTAATAAAATTCTTAAATTTCGCCGCTCGCGTTCGATAATTATATAAATTAATTTCGTTTAAAATTGACGTCAGGTTGTTCTTTTAGTTTTTATTTTTTGTTTCCTGTTACTGGGGGAATCTGTAATGAAATTTCACGACTTCGTTGGAAAATGTGACAAGCTTGATAGTTGGCATCTCGTTAGTATCGTTAGTGAACACCGAATCTGATTTTTATGAATGTGACACAAAACGTGGAACACAATCAGAAAATTATCTCGTCGAATAGCTATCACAGCAAGTACCGAATTGGAACTGTAATATTTGACAAATAATTTATGTATTCGTGCATTTTTGTAATTTTGTACAAATTTAAACTAATAATTCGAACTAACTTGTAAAAATTTTGCACTNTATAAAAATTTCAAGATGTTTTACGTAACTCTGTGTACAGCGACTAACAAAAGTATTCCAATCATTTTCCTTTTTTCTATACGGATACAAGTATATTATACAAAACATTTTGAAAATTTATTAACACTCTATTGGAATTATCACGTTTAGAAAAACATTCAGAGACAATTTGAAATGCACTAGTTGCAAGATGTTTATTATGAACGTATATTTCACACTAATTTTGTGAATAACCAACTTAATGGATAATATAACGAGTGCCGAAAGATGATTCCATTTAATATTGTGACTTATTGACAAAATGGATTATATGATTTAGTGATACACATTACTTAAATAATTTAGCGACTTCACTTGGTAATATATATTTCTACATTTAATTCAATCTTGAACTTGCCTTGACATAATCAAATGATCATAATCAAAAATATTTGGCATACAACATGTAATATATATTCGTAAAAATTTTTTAAAAAATATTTTTAAAGAAAATAATATTTTCTAAAATGAAATAAAAATAAACAGATTTCACATAAATTAAAGTAATGTAAAAGTTTTCTAAAAATGTTCGAATACTTTCGCGAAAAACTTACACAAATGCACCATTACTCGTACACAATCACGAGTTTGTACGCGAAATAGTGTTGGAACAGAAACGATAAAGTAGTTACGTTGTAAGTGCTCGTTCATGCATGGACAGAGAGCGAGCGAGCGAGAGAGAGAGAAAAGCGAGAGTGGCTTACTTACATGAAACACTTTTACTCGCGGAAAGAATCGAGCGTGTCCTAGTATGCAATTCAAACACCAGCAAGGGCAACGAGAAAACTCATGGATCGTGGTAAAAAGCTTCAAGAAAAGAAATTTGTGTTTTCCATCGTGTTGTCTAGTAAGCTATTTCGTTTCGTTTCGTTTCGTTTCGTTTCGTTTCGTTTCGTTTCGTTTCGTTTCGTTTCGTTTCGTTTCGTTTCGTTTCGTTTCGTTTCGTTTCG
>NIPQ01107190.1:0-16086 GCA_002806875.1 Lepidotrigona ventralis hoosana | reverse complement strand
TTACGAGCGGAGGAGAGGATACGCGGCTGGATTATCGGCTCGGTGAATATTCTCGAAGGGTGGAGACGCCTCGAGAGAAATTAAAAGCCAGTATCGGTCATGAATATACGAAAAGGTGATCGGAGGGAATTGCCCCCGTAGAAGAGATTCCGCTGATAAGACGGTTTCTTTGAACCAAGCGGATGAAACTAACTCGAAGTTTTCAACGAACGCGAGGGCGTTCCTTCGAAGAAAGACTCGAAGAAGTTATCCATCTATTGCCCCCGTAGAAGAGATTCCGCTGATAAGACGGTTTCTTTGAACCAAGCGGATGAAACTAACTCGAAGTTTTCAACGAACGCGAGGGCGTTCCTTCGAAGAAAGACTCGAAGAAGTTATCCATCGGTCTGTGAAACGAGTTCAAACGAAGGACCATTCGTAACGAGCATTCCTCGACTCGATTACTCGGCGATTTTCTTGTGAATGCTGCTTCTCGTAAACTAACGAACAGTTCTGAGAACTTTGGTCCCTCGGAGTGAAAAACAGTTCGTACTTGTATCTGTGTTACGATGTAATTCTCGCGTGTATTTATTACAAAAGTGAAGATGAATGAACTTAAAAAATACATAATAATTTCTATTTAATCTAGAATTATTGAACGTAGATGGATTTTCATACGTTTATGAAAAATTTGAAGGCACGGAGATACTTTGACAGTATATAATATTAATTTGATAATATGTAAATAAATCGAAAATATACAAACTCGTTATAATGTTTAGTAAACGAAAATTTCCATTTTTTGAATTATAAATTTCCTATAAATATGGAAATCTGCGATCTAATAATTCTTAAAACAGATGAATATTTAACAAAGAAAAGATACTCAATATGTATGCAATTTTTATACAAATTGTAACACTAGAACTATGGACAAAAGTTAAAATGGACAAAAATTTGTAACTTACAATTTCTGTTAGATAGTTTATAGATGCATTTTCGGAGATTTAAATGACTTTCCATAAAACAAAAGCACGAATTTTCCGGTAATTCTAGCGTTCAACGCAACTGACAATACACGCAATATACGCAACAAACAAGCCGTTTATTTTGAAAGTGGCATAAGTTTGCCTTTAAGTGAGTATGAGATATTTAAGGATCTGCGTCTTGAAAAGTCGATGCCAATTTACTCGTGCATGTTATTTGATACTTGTATCCTTATCAATATAAATAACTTTTCCACGCCATTTTCCATTAGCATTAATGTAACGACTCGTGCCATTTTTCAAACTAGACAACTAACTTTCTGTCATTCCTAATCACCAAAACTTCTGCCAGTGGCTTTTGACGTAGTTGTTTTAAAGCGAAAAGATCACGCTGTAATCAATCTAGCCATTAACTTCTTTTTGGAAAAATAAAAAGCGACTTTCGAACGATCAGACATTGCGCGCAACTTGCACACCGGTCCCATTTCCCTGACACCGTGACTCCCCTCCCCCGCGGTGGAAAATCGGTGGCGAGAGCGTCCGAGAGTGCCAGAAAAGAAGAACTGTTCAGCCTGTTTTATTGTGAATCGAGGTTAAAGTCTCTGGCACGGGACCAGGCCGTTTCACCTAGGCCGTCGCATTCCGCCGGATGCACATGGCCACGCACATTATGTGCCCCCTTGTATGTAGCGCACTCGTTATGTGCACCACCACTGTGGTGCTCTGTCCTACCCGCCTTCCTCACATACCGACCCGACCCGACCCGGCCTCTCTACCCCTTAGCCACGGCCGGCTTGATGTACGACCCGTGTACACACAGCCAGGCATTAAAAGGGGAGGCGGCCGGTCGTCTACGCGAGGGGGAAGCTCATGAAATAAATAGTTTGCGCCGCTGCGGGCTTTGTGCCGCTGCTGGTTCGCAGCCCAGTGGCGTAGCCGTTTCTGCTCGAGTCTTCGACTCGATGATATCCGCACGGCGCAGGCAAGAATGCGGAATAAGTGGGCCGACCTGAGTGGAATCCCCTGAGCGCGGATCGAATTATTAATGTCTCGCCGTGCGGTCGCGAGAAAGAGAGAGAGAGAGAGAGAGAGAGAGAGGACTCGTTGGACGATCGTATTCGAGAGGTCGGAAGGCTCGTTAGTCGCACGCGAGGCAACTAATCGATTTCACCGGCGAGATTGCGGCGCGCGGAACAGGTTTATGACGCTAGGCCGAACGTTCGCGGATTTTTTTTTTCGTTTTTTTTTTTCTATACGACGAGCGGACCGCGTTTTTACGGGGAATTTAGAGATAGAGAGATCTGGAGATATATTGGTAGAGGTGATTGAGGAAACAAGGGATGATGTGAAGAAATAATATTTATTAGGCTTCAGAATTTTTCGCCAAGAAAGGAAAAAATACATAAAAGATTTGAACGACGATGATGTATAACCAACTAAAATTTTCTTCCAACGAGTGGAGTCAAAGTTACATGGAACGTAAAATGCTTCAAAAGTTTACACGGAACGTAAAAAGTTGTTTGTAAAATTAAAAGAATAATAAAGTACATAAGTACGTTGCAAAGATCTACTTAGGGGGAAAAAGAAAATTTTCTTCCAATAAAAGGACTCGAGATTACGTTGCTCCAAAATTCCTTGTAAAAACTCGTCTGTGAAATTTAATAAAATTCAAAAGACTAATGTAGAGTAAAATCAAGTAAAATTCCCTTCCAATGAATGGAACAAAGTTACATGGAATAACGTGGATAATAATGTACATCCAACTACAATTTTTCTCCACTAAATATGAAATTAAAATTACATACAGAACGTTGCTTCAAAATTCCTTGTAAAAAATTATTCATAAAAAGATCTATCTAACGAGAAAAAGAAAAAGAAAAAATAAAACAATCATCCAAAATTTTCTTCCAAATAAAAAGGAATGAAAGTTGGAAACGTAGCTCCAAAATTCGTTCATATCATTTAAAATATAATAAAAATGATGTAAATACATACGCGTTACGAAGATCTATCTAAAAATAAAAAAAAAAAAAAAAAAAAAAAAAGAAAAGAAAAGGATCAACTGAAATTTTCTTCCAACAAATGGTGTCAGGGGTAAAGTTACGTGGAAGATTGCTTGCAAAAAATCGTATCCACAAAGTATAAAAGATAAGACAATAACGTGCGTGTAGACAAACGTGCACAGGGTGGGAAGCATCGGTGCAATTACTGTAACAGGGTCGTGTAGCGGTCGAAGGATATGCAGAGGGTTACAGCCGCCTCACGGATGATCCCATAATGCCATTAACGCACCGAGTAACCTCCGCTGCTGCCAGTGATATCGTTGCCGCAGGCAGATATAGGCGGATAGCACCTTTTTCCGGCATATGCTAATCTAATTAATGGCTACACGGAAAGACGAAGCTCCGCGTGTGTGTGTGTTGTGTGTGTGTATGTGTACGTGCACTGTCTGGCCGCTGTTTAAGTGGTTATCTATGTAACTGGAAAAGATCAGCGCGCAAATATGCACCGACGTAGCCGCCAATCGAGGACGT
Source organism: Lepidotrigona ventralis hoosana (assembly GCA_002806875.1). NCBI lineage: Eukaryota > Metazoa > Arthropoda > Insecta > Hymenoptera > Apidae > Lepidotrigona > Lepidotrigona ventralis. Next base: position 12,587 of record NIPQ01107190.1, on the reverse strand, counting down.
CGGCTTGACTAACGACTAACACACGCATCGCCAACATCATCAATAACGTGAGAATCAGGCGAGTAGTCTTCGAACGTCTCGTCTAGACGGGAGAACGTCTTTTTTGGTGGAAAAATGGTGAATTAAAAATTTAATTTAACGTGATTAATGAGACTGTTGTCACACTTGAGGTGTGGCAACATTTCCAAGAGAATTACCAAAGTGGTAAAAATGACTAATTTAAAATTACATATAATTTTCCATGAGAATTTTATACGTTTACAACGGTATATTTTAACGGGATACTCGAGTGAACAAAACACATTAATAGAGGCTTGCGTTATTAACTTTTTCTTGTAACTTGCACTTTCATTTCTTTCCTAGAAATATTACATTTTAAATATTATATTTTTTTCGGCGACGTGGAATTATTAAACGATGCGACAGTTGTACGTCGATAATTGAATTGTGAACACGTATATAGGCTCGCGAAAGTACTTGAACGCTTATTACAAGATATATAAATCAAGTATAATATATATAAGTCAAGATATATAGTTAATATTATAGAAAACATTTTAAACGTTGGACTTTTGTGGATAAAACTAGAGCTTTGGATACGAATTTTTAAAAATTCTTCAATCTTTATTAATTAACAGACTATTAAAGATAAAATTAGAACATTAACCTTGCTAGAAGATAAAAATCCGTAATCTATTGACGAGACAATTACGGAGTCGAGTTTGAAAGCAATCTAAAAATACGTATACGTATAGACGTTACAAGGCATTTATTACAAACATACATCTGCAACAATACTGAAAGCCCAGGTCTATTAATATAATCATTGATATAATTAACCGTTTAAATACTTCGACTCGTGCCAAGCATCCCGTAATTTCCACACATATTTTCAAATTTATTTCAAACTTGACCAACATAATAATAATCGAGCCAATGTCCCAATATCTTAGTGTTTAATGTATTCACAAGAGATCGAATACTTTCGCGAACTTGTCTACTTGTCTAATTTTACGTTCATCGTGTAAATTATTCGCATGATCAAGCATATTGAATATACGTTAAGAATACTGCACAAACTGGTTATTCCAGCATGAAAGACAAAACAAGAAAGGAGAAGCAAACTTGTCGTCCCGAATCTTATCGTCCACGGAAATGAACACTTCCCCTCTCTTCCCCCCCCCCTCCTCACCCCCTGTAGCGAGAAACTCAGACTTGAAAAACGATGAAACATCGCCGCTACGTTTTGTATCGTTTTCGCGATACACGAAGGCTTACAGCCAAACTTTTGATCGATAGCGTATGCAGACAGGAAGGGTGGCGCGATAAAGCTGGCCAGCTCGCTTGTTTACCGATTTTTACCGCCTACCTTCGTGGCCAACCGGTTCTCTCTGGATACCGGTTGCTCTTTTCTGCCTGCAAACTGGTCCACCCATGCTCCCGACCACCCTTCGTTCGCCGTATTCTCGCCATTTTATTCCTAGCCCGGGGCTTCTCTTTTTTTCCCAGTCTCTTCGACTTCATTTATTTTTCCATCTAGTTGCCCTCGATTCATTTCCTTCCGAGAGTTTCTCTTATCGTGCGTATAATTGAGAAGGCAGATACGTCGCGCATGTATTTTTCTGATGGAACGCCAAGTTTCTGACTTATTTCGCGGATGTGACAAGAACGACAACACTAATTGGCAGTTTTCAACAATGATTGAGCTTCAGCACGCGAGAGGCAAAAACACTGGGATACAATCGACGCTTGTGAAAGTGCTTTGAAGAAATCAGAAAAGATCAGAGTTATCTCGCTAACAATAGAATTGTAATTAATTAAGATCGAAGATTAGAGTTATCACTGGGTTACGGGTTATGGATTCCCGGTCAAATTCATATTTCAAAGAACCTTTAAATTTTCTGTAAATTCTGCTCTATTCTAATCTCAATTTCTATTTCGTATCTGAAACTTCTGTCCTTCAAAACCTTGCACGAACGAGCAAGAATCCGCAGTCCAACGTAACTCCCTTAAAAAAAAATTTTCTCGACCGTTTCAAAAAATCTTTCTTCTTACAGAAGATTTTCGCGAAAACTCTTCATGACAGGTGAAAAAAATAAAAAAAGAAAAATACCAAGCAAGTATCAGGAATCAGCGCGAAACAACGAAAACGAGCGAGAAAACGGTGAACAAATTCACGTAATCAGGCGTATATATATATATATATATATATATCGTTCACGCGACTTTGACATGCGTCAGCGACTGCTGTAAAGAGAGATACGGTCGACGTGACTCGTTTTATCTATGCGCATACTTGACTCACATACAAGTCAAGTATCTCTAGGCGAGGTATTGACAGTCAGGAGGGATCCGTCCTGTTCGGCCCGGGTACCTTGACGCGCGATAAGTGACAACGACTGATAACAGCCGCGTATTCACGCCCATTAGCGCGCCGGTATCCGTGTGTTGCCTTCCTTCATCGGATCGCGGCCGCAGAATTTCGGTCCGCTCCAAGTTTCCCACAGAGCGAACATGTTTCGTTGTTATTTCCCTCTATGTTCCACTAGCGAACTCCAGCGTGCGACTCCACGCGAGCAAAATTTCCGAGTCACTTCGTATATTTTCACGCGGTGTATTACAATTTCAGAGTTTTGTCAATTAGAAAGATTTCGATCTAAAATTCTATCTTCAAAAACGAGTTGTTCTTCAATTTAAAACAATGAGAATAATTCTCACAGTTTTTTCTGCGCTTCGCAAACTATTTGTAATTCTGAAGTTCTGCTAATATCGAGCACAGAGATGTTCGAATCGTAGGTACTATTTGAAGACGATAGTGACTGGATCTGAGTTCAATGGATCAAGTCGTATCTAACTTTAAAAATCGTGTGAATAACACAGACTTCTCAACTCGTCACTCGAAACGAAATTGCAAGAACAGAGGAATTGCGAGATATCTAATCAGACTGGAAATTCATCCAAATCTTCACTGCAATAATCTACGAAGATTCAACAGACATTACGTGCCGGATGTATGTGTTTAATTAAAGATTAGATAGTAATAACAAAGTTTTTAATAACAAAGATAAGGCGACGAGATAGGTACGTTTAATTGAAAAGTAGGCTGAACATTGGATTCGATTAGAAATACTTGTTCAAGCTGTTTTCTCTTCGACTGGCGAATTCTCTCTCTTTAACCTATCATAAAATTTAAAAAGATAAAAGTTATATTGTTAAGCTGGCTCTAAGTTTCACCCGAGTCTTCGAATAAATTCACCATTGTTCCCTCCGTATTCAGTCTTAAATATAACCCGCAATAATTAATGTAATTTCAAGTAATTTTAGCAATCGATTGACCCCTGACATAGGGGGGGGGGTAGCTGCTCGTAAATTTACCCCGAAGAAGTCGAGTTTCACGCTCGTGAATAATTTGCTGGAGGACCGGTGTCTGAAAGAGGAATCTGGGAACACGACTGTCAAGTACGCGGCCGATTAAATATGACTGAACGTTGGCTATTCGTAGCCGCGGCAGCGGCAATTTCGCGAGATGACAAACACCGATCATCTTCAATTCACCGCCCAAGAGGGTAAGAAATAACCGAGCAATCTTTTAACCGGTGATCTATTAATCAGGCTTCCGCGCTGAATTATTCAGTTACAATCGGTTATTCGTCGAACGAGATGAAAGAACAATGTCTCTCCACTCTTTCAACAACTGCGCTCCGAAATGAAATTTTTAGAGATTTTATCGACAAGTCAAACGCGCCTTCCTTTGCGGCGAAACGCAACTGACAAGGCTGCTGATTTTTCACGAATACATTGCGAATTACGTGAATATAATTTAGAAGATTACAAATAGCCTTTTTTTTAGATTAATTTATTTGTTAAAGTATCCGAAGTACAGTATTGTGGGTCTTTATGCAATTTTCATTCAGTTGAAAAGAAATGAAATCTCGTTTCCTTGTGTATCATTATTGTAAGAAGTGCCTACTCGCGAAATATTTGCGCACGTCAACTGTAATAATTATAACAGGCGATTTATTGAAGTGCGAAGAAAAGAATTTACGATCTTTGGAAATTTCCCGAAATTATCCCGTATCTCGCTGAGATAAACGAATCCCTTGTTCCTCCGAGATCGGAGTGAGAAATTAATCAGTATTGAGAGCTTCGTTTCCGACGGACTAAAGTCAACGAGCAGCAGCAACGAAACGAAGAAGAAAAAAGGAAAGAGAGAGAGAAAACGAAGAAAAAGCGAGACAGAAAAGAACTAATCCGGCAAATGCTGGGCGAAAAAAGAAAAAAAGAAAGAAAGGAAAAAAAGAAAAAAAGTTTCGCTTTCCCTGGCCGGTTCTTTGAAAAGTGGTGCGGACGCGCGGTTAAATCGAGCCACCCTGTATACGCATTCATGCATACTACACGCGTTCCCGTCGTTCGCAAAGAGTCGCAGACGCTTATGTAGACATTCGTACATATGTACGATAGAGGCTGTACGTATGCGCGCAGCGCTCCTCTCTCTCTCTCTCTCTCTCTGTTCTATATATAAAGCGACGTTTCTATGTAAGCGGTGTGTGTAACGCCAACGGACCAGCAGATATTCCGATCGATCGTACCGGGTTATCTGACTGCCAACGAGAATTCATTTTCCCTTCCATTCGTCTCTCTCTCTCTCTCTCTCACTCTCTATTTCCCCACAAGCTCGCGCTTCCTCTTTCACCCTCCATCCCCATCTCTCTCTCTCTCGTTTCGTCCACCCATATATCCACCCTTTCCTCTCTTCCGTCACTCACCACCGACATCGTCTTACTCTTTTCTACCTTCTGCCGCTGTTATCCGCGTTTCTCTTTCCCCCTTCCGTTTCTATATTCTCCTTTCTGCACACACGCGTACCTACGCGCGCCACAAAGGATCTCGCGTACAGCCGTTGCTCGAAAGTTTCGACGCGCGTGTCAATAAGGAAAAGGGCTCTCGAATATTTCCCCGTGCTCCATCCTCGAGAGATCGAGAATACACACAGCTCTGTGTGAAGCATGGCTTTAAATTGGGCTGGATTCAAAAGGCGGGATCGCTTTTACGCTTAAGCTCCGAGATATCGAGATATGGTACCTGAGATGAGATTCACACGCTCGCGCATTCGTTGCTACAATTTGACGCATTTTCGGATTAGTTGTCGGATATTCCTGGGTGATTTTTCTTTTAGCAGTTTTATCATGAGAATTCTTAGCACACGATATTCTGTGGGTCATGCGTGCGAAAATATCTTAAAATTGGGAAGTCTTTCCACGACGAGTTGACTCGATTAAAGAATTATGTAACACATTCATTGAGATCTGATATAATAGCTCTTACATACGCATTTTCCACGTATCTTTAAACATTTAATTTCTAAGTGTTTAATATATTTCTAAATATTTTTACGCGATCAATACTGTAACCTCGCAAACAACTTTCCTACGACACTTGTCACCATGTTACAAAACATGTACATACTGTGTAATAATACGAGCTAAAAATAAGGAGTACGCATAAGTAATGTCTTCGACACTGTACAAAATTTTATTTTATTTCAATTATTGTCGCTAGATGGCAACTACGGTTTATTAAATTTGAAAAAAAACATTATTTACCGCAAACTTGAAGAGATCCGACGAGCGTGACTGATTATCGCTGAACGATGGCTCGTAGTTTCAATTCTGTCGGAATCGATGAGGAAACGACCTGTTCCTGAGCGACACATCGGCTCGCCAGAAGTTATACCGGCTCGTAAGTTCGCGTACATTATCCGCCGCGTCTCAAGTACGAGAGACTTTCAAAGTCGTGCCTCTCGAAAGAGAACTTTTGCGCGTACGTGTCTTTCTTCGACTGACTGAATGTGATGAATTTACGCACGCGAATGAAAACAAAATTGACGAAGAGAACGATCGAAAGATGTCGGAGCAGACTTGCTCGAAGTACGAAAGATGTTTTCCTTTTGTGTTGTCACGGACTTTCGAGAAACTATCTCTCGTCGTTTGCTCCGTTATTCCACGTGTATCGCGTTGTAATTGCGAGTAAACGCCGAAACTCGGAGATTTGTAAAATCACGAAACAAAGGGAGGCTTGGTAAATTTCAACACTTGGCTGGTCTTGGAGCCAATTGCAAATTCGTCATTATCATTTGATCATTTTAATGGGAAATCTGCAGCGCGATCGCGTCGAATAGTTAGATTTGCTTCAGGGCGAAACTGGTGAAATTGTTACAAGCGAAGAAATAAATCACCCGCAATTATTTAATTAACCCTTTGCACTCGATTATCCCTAAATTTAGTCAACAGCTAAAATTATATAAAATTTTCTATAATTGCCGATAATTATAACGAACGTAAGTACGGTGCTACAACGACGCAAGAGGAATAATAAAATTTCAAAAGAAGAAACCCTCTGTTGAGGACAGAGTCAGTGAGTCAGTTGACTACTCGTTATCATCGAATTATTATCCGAGTAATTCGGGATAATTCACAGAAACCAAAATGACGAAGGAAATTCTTCAAGAGATTGAAATTACGTATCGTTAACTTCTATATACTATACTTGATGATTGCTTTCGAACGAAGTCACATATTAAAGAAATACAATCCAACAAACTATCAAGCTAAATTGAAACAGGATGATTGTTTCCAATGTCATGTCATTTTATTTGTAAGTGATGTTTCGCGACAAAAAGTTTGCCCAGGGCAAAGGTTTCACCCGGGGCATTTGACTACGTTTCGATATTCCTTCTCGTGCAAGTACAGTAACGAACCAATTTCCAAACTAACTTCGACTAACTTCGAAATCACGCGACAAATGAAGGAGTCGCAGACAGCGTTCGAGCCAACACGTTACACCGGACACGAAGCAGTGTGCTCGTAGAAATCACGTCCTATTTCCTCCCTCGCGGCCCGCGAGACGAGGAAATCGCATTAAATCCGCCATTAAAGGCGGAGGTGGCAATCAGAATGGATGTTTAGCGATGGAACACTTACGTCTCGTGGCGCTGGAGCCGTACGATTGAAACCAGTTCGAGCCGGTCGCCGTGCTGCAACGTTTATCCATGAAAAATGGCCGTCCGTCGCGTTTGACTTTCACTTTACTTCACCACAGCACCACAATCATTCGCCGTTGCGGGGGGAATTGTGTTTGGGGGCGGGAGGGGACAGGCAGGGGGTCGTTAGAATTAAAAATCGCGCGTCACACGCCACGGGAGACCGACGTACGTGCATATATACGAATATACATATACATGTATATATATATATAAAACACCACCGGCTGTTTCACGATTCTAAAACGTTAACATCCTGGCACAGAGACGCTCTCTCAGAACGCGGCGTGTTTCTTCACTGTGACGATCATTCCCGATGTTCGAAGCGGATACCGATTCTCGCTGCGAGCCTCGCACATATCGATAAGATCTCTCTCTCTCTCTCTCTCTCCTCTTTCTTTTTCTCTTCTGTTTCAGACAGCGAAGAATTCCCGGAAACGATTCTCGATCGCGGTGATCTCGAATCACGGGTTCAGCCGCGGGAGATCGAGCTCGGTTAAATATTCGAAATCGGTAAATAATATTCCATTGGTTGGAACGGTTTCGGGGCGGTTAGAAACGGTCTCGCGGCGGCATCGTCAGGGAGCACTGCGTCTGGGAACGTTGCCAGGCGCGTCGAGGCGCATTTCACTCGCGGCTCGCGTCTATCGTCGTAGATCACAATTTCTTTCGCGCGCCTGCCCGCCAACCGATTTATCGCGTCTCGAGGGCACACACGCGTACACGCACCACCACCGTTTCCGTACACGAGCCGCGGAACAGCATCGAATCGCGGAGAACAGCCGCGAGAGCATCCGGCGTCAAATATGGCTGGCCACACGCGAGGGCTGCGGCGCCTCAGAACACAACGCGACTCTGTCAGACTCGAGACGAGACGAGACGAAACGAGACGAGGAGGAACACAGAGGCAGCAGTCAGGTTGAATTTACCGGAACGAAACGCACAAACGAGACCCTCGGCTCCGATGCGCTCGAGCCTCCGCCCATCGTCCAACGAACGCCGCGTCCACCAAAGCCGAGAGAGAGAGAACTTTCGGCGAGAATTTCTCGAGCCACGACACTCTCTCTCTCTCCAAGGACGCGTAGCAAATTTCAAGCGTAGCAATCGCGAATCGCGACACCGCGCCAATCTTCTTTCGTTGCGCGTTGATCTTCTCTCCTCCGACGGGTTTTCACAGTGTCATCACCTTTTTTTTTCTTCCTTTCCCCTCTCTCTCTCTCTCTCTCTCTCTCTCTCTCTCTCTCTCTGTCGAACGGTTTCTTGCGCACGCTGCTCGTGTGTGTCTCGGAACGAAACAGTTAACAAACACTTCCGATTACCCGGCTGGCTCGAGTATATTACTCGCCAAACCGCGGGGAGGGGAAACAAAAAATATGCCCACGGAACAAGCAACGCGACAAACGCCGGCACACGAGAGGTGCCTCACTACCCGTAGACGCGCCGATACGACGACACGACGACGGCAATAATAGAAAATGCTGCGGGGTGGGATAAGCCGCGAGGGTGGGGGCACGTTCACCCTCGAGACGACGACGACGGCAAGTCGACAAGTGTAGAGACAAAAGCGCGCAGACGATCAGACACGAACTGCGATACGCGCGGCCCGCAGTGCTGCCGTCTACTGGTGCTCCGCGAGCTTCGTGGAATCCTCTCTCTCCCCCACTCTGTCTCTCTCTAGCCGCCTCTCTGCCCACGGCTGCCTCCGGCTCCCGCTTACCCCGCGACACACCGACGACCGATCGCCCGATCCACCACCGCCGCTATCACCGCCACCTCCCTCTACGCGCGTTGCTTTCCTTGCCGGACCACCGTGTTCCCCTCTTGCCCCTTCGTTCCTTCTCGCTCACCCGGTCCAACCGTTCTCCCCGCTCTCGTTCTTCTCACCCTTATCCGTTCCATTCCATTCCATTCCGTTCCGTTGCTACGACCCCTATCTCCAGACCCTAGGCAACGAGCAGCCGCCTTCGAAAACCGGGAGCGTCACGCGACCGACGATAATATTGCGAACGTGGCTCCGTTGATGCATACCCGATAAACTCTCGCCCCTCTCTCTCGTCGTAGTAGCTTTCTCTTTTCACGTGCCCGGCTTCGTGCCCTCCTCTACGACGTAGCCGAATCGTTCTTCCACTCTCCTCCTTCGCAGACGAATTTCTCAACTTCTGCGAGTTTCCGTCAATCGAATCGCCGAGATAGTTTCTCGCGGATCGATTCCGAAGATTTATTTATTAAGTCGTCGATCGAGCGTTGAGAAAGAAGGGGGGAAAGCGAAGGAGGACGAGTCGAGGAAGAATCTTTTGTGCTTGGCTCGGCGCGATCTCACGGATCGATGGTATCTGGAGCAAGTTCGCATCGGTCGGGCTCGAACGAACGCGTCTCCTGTCGAGCGTACATACGTACGTACGCGAGCCAGTGTGTGAGAGTATCTTCGCTAATTTCACCGTGGCGTGTGTACGTGAACAGAAGCCGAGATCGTACGCGGAAACCCATTGTGAGCCGGCGAACCGTGAACGAAATGGCTACCTTTACGCTTTGCTGGTTACGGCTACGCGGAATTTATTGGTAATCGATAGGGTTCAGGAGCGTGTGCCTTGCTCTTTTCGCCAATTCCTCCCGTCATTCCGTGGCTCGAATTCCTTTGGCTCGAATTCTGAATTTCAAATACACGTTTGTTTTATATATATATATATCGCATTTTTTCTTCTCTCTTCGCCCCTCTCCCCAACTCCATCCGTCTCTCTCTCTCTCTCTCTGTCTCGGTGTGGTGATCGAGAGCAACTCGGGTCGATTCGATTGATAAAACTGCCTTGCCCGTTCCAAGGGTATAAATAAAACGACCGATCGTTGAACGATCCGCTCCTCCTCCGTGCACGAGGATAGAAACGCTATGCATAGACGATGAAACGCGGAAGGTAGGGCGAACAAGTCACGGAGCGTGGCGGCTTTATTTATGAGGCTTACGAAGTATCGATCCGGCACGTCATTCGAGAATAGTTCGGCCAGCCGGGAACTTTGTTGTTGGGAACTGAAAGTTTCTAAGCGGGGAAAACTCCGGCACAAACAGGTGGAACGGGCGATGAAGGCCTTCTGGCGCCAGCCAATGCTACTCTGTGTATATGTGTGTGTGTGTGTGTGTGTGTGTGTGTGTGTGTGCACGATACTCTAGACCCGGCAGTGCACACCGACGCGAAACGTACACGTGCGATTGAACCCTCTGCGCGTTAACAATATTGAGAGAGTCGGCGCGAGGGAGGGGCCACAAACAACCCTCCGCCACGAGAGATTCAAGGAGAAATTGCCAGGGTCAACCCCATCTATCGCGAGATGCTGCGGAATAAACGATCCACGGCTCTGCGATACCGGCCTCCACTCTATCCCACGAATAATTCTCCACCGGATACGGAGGAACGGTTGTTTCCCTACCGATCGTTCGTACGTAATGAGATAATAATTAGCCACGCTCTACGATACACTTAGGTACTTCAAAACTACATTGTCGACGGAAATAAAATTCGCGGTATCCATGGGAGATGGAAATGATACCCATGGTAGATCGAAGGAAATTACGATGCAAGTGTTCGTGACGACGAGCAGAAATTCTTCAGAAGACACTCTGGCCAGGGTTTTTGAACTCTGGACCACGAATCACTGTGTGGTGTGAGGATTTTTGTTCAAGCGAATAGGAAAGATCTATGGTGACTTGCATTCGTTGTATCACTGTGCTCCAACATTGAACGATTGTGGGTTGGAACGAGTTTGAAAATTATCTGGTGAGTGGGCATACGAGACGAAATTTTTGATCAAAGCATGACGTATCTTTTGTAAATACGCACTTTAAATATTAAATATTATGAATAGTTTCTTTTTTTTATAAAACCAACAATCTACATTTATTACATTCACCTGTCAATAACAGTGCTGAAACTACTGAATTCTCAAATATTCTTGCGCTCGAAACTATGAACACATTCCCGACTTATGCAGGTGTTTTCTTAAATGGCCAAAAACTGGGAAACTTTCCCCTTCTCCACTGATGAGACTTTCGAAATTTATATCGTAAAACCATATCGATCGTTCAAAGTCAGCAATGCATCCACGTCGTTTAATGAGAAACTGTTTGTTGAAGAGACAGGGAAAATGACAAACGTTCGGGAACGTAAATAATAATCGGTAGGTAGGTCGCGGACCGTGGAAACAAAATTCTCCGGAATACATCAAGCTGAATAATTTATTCGGCGAACGCGTGTACTCGTGGAAAAGAGGGAGGAAGAGAGAAGGAGAAAGAGAGAGAGAGAGAGAGAGACGGAGAAAGTTGGCGTGGGCGAGGTGAAACGGCTCGTGCGGTCGAATGCGGTATTGCAATTAATTTACGTGCCATTTTCTAACGAGCATTTCCGCCTGGTGCTTCTTCCTTCCTTCTTTTTCTGTATTGAGAAATTTAATGAATTCCTTTCTTCTTTTTTTCTCTCTCTCTCTCTCTCTCTCTCTTTTCTTTTTTCGCGAGCCAGTAATAATTCGATCTTTTGTAGAGGTCAGTCGACTTCCCGCCCAGTCGGCCCCCGGGCGATTAAACTTTCATGAAACTTCCGATGCAAATTTAATTACCGCGAAATTGAGTCGCGCACAAAAGAACCGAAGCATCGTCGAGCGTTTGATCGAATCGAGGAATTCCAGCCGGGTGGCGCGCGCGAGGAGAACGCGATGTATGCGCATATATATTCGATTCCGCTTGGAAACGGGTAATCGGCCGACTCGCTTAAAAATGTCGGCCCGGTCTCTCTGCCCTCCCCTCTCCTTCCGGATCGAACGAATCGATACGCGGATCCAGCGCGGCCTCGAATCCGGCCTCGCTGTACCGCCAAGCAAGAAGTATTTCCGCCGACGGGGAACAAACGGGGAAAGTTCCGCCGTATCTGGATTCTCTGGAGTTCGTTAACGATTTTCACAGTCTGCCGTAGCAGATAGACTGCGTATCATCCGCGCCGGATCGTGTTTCGTCGACGCCGAAATACGTATGTGTGTACGTGTTCCGCTCTTACGTTTCCGCGCGTCTCTCGCGTAAACAGAGTGAAACGCTAGGGTCGAGGGAAAGGAATTCGTCGCTCGGTGCGGGTGGAGAAACGCGGCCGAGTTCCGCCAAGGCACGCGTCGACGCGAAGTTCAAACCCGCGGGTTAGAGGAAGCCGCGGGGCGTGAAGTTGCCCGGAATTCTAGACAGTCGTTCGTCGAGGGTGAAGGGAGAAGGGGAGGCTCGAACGAAATTCGCCAATTTGTAGGCTGATGTTTTGCCGTTAGCTCTGGCCGGGTGGCAGCGATGCGTTTCGCGCCAACCACCAGCCAACCCCCACCGCGCCTTTCATCTCCCCCACCAACCTGACCTGCCTGAGAATCAATACAGCTACCGACCGCCGCCCCAAACCCCATCCGAGCCGAGCCACCCCGGTGCCCCACCTACTTTCCACGCTACGCACCCCCTTTTGCCATTCTCGAGTGCCGATTCCCATTCTGGGTTCCCAGCTTCGGAGCTCGACTTCCATTCTCCCCCTCTCTC
>NIPQ01107185.1:0-16393 GCA_002806875.1 Lepidotrigona ventralis hoosana | reverse complement strand
TCAGAGCACGCGCGACGTAATTGTGAGGGTGGTGAAGGGTGTGCAGGACCGAGGGCTGGTAGCACAGGTGCTGTGAAACGGCGAAAGAGAGAAGGGGGACAAGAGGGATGAACGGAGAGGGGAGAGGATTTTCAAAGGTGAAGGAAGGAGAGCCGGTGGAAACGCGAGGTCGTTCGAGCGGAGGACGAGAGAAACTGGCCTGAAGACGAGACTGCACCAACGGAGGGAAGACTCATTACACCGCTCTGGTACTCACATGGCATACGGGATTGACAATAAAATCATGCCCCGATCATCAAGGTGATAAAAGCGCCACTGGTGCAAGAGATAAAACACGAACAAGAAATTAAACGAGCTTCTTCTTCGTTCTTTCGGCTGTCAAAATTCGACGGATTTTGCAATTGACATTTACGAGTAAACTGATAGCATTGACGTTCGTAAAAACAAAATCGTACGATCTGATTGACCTCGTTTAAAAGCGTGAAACCTCTGCCTTACCAACATCGACCTCTTTCACTCCAAAGATGTTTTCACATCATACAGCAGGTAAAAATGCAAAGTTACTTTTGTTGTCAAAGGCTGTAAAAATTCGAACTTACTGAAAAATTCTTTTCGTGACTGTATCTACCATTATATCTCGAACATCGAAGTCTTTCCTTTACATCGACCCCTTAAAACTTGCTGTACGACCTTTCTTCGGCGTTTTATTGAATCTTGAAAGTCACAGTTACACGAAAAATACTAACGTTTTATTATTTAGCCGTAATGATAAGAACTCAATAAAATGGCGAAAAATAATCGTACAGCAATGTTTAAGAGATCATTGTAAAGAGGGAATTTCAGTCTTTAAAATCATGATACACTTACTCACGGAAGAAATTTTTCAATGTCTTTAGAAGCATTTGAACTTTGATAACTTTTGAGGGAAAAAATTAACATAGGCAAAAGGAGGTTTCATATTTTAAAATAAGGCTAATTAAATCTTTCTCCGACTTTTTCTCACAAAGTTGTAACAGTATAAAACGTAGACAATTTTTCATCGAGTATGCAAATACTTTCGTCCACCTGTGTAGGCAGAACTAATTCAAAATATTGATATTTGGAAAGTTAATACGACCGTTCAATTTTTTTCTATAAAATTGGAAATGATCGAATAACGAGTGTATACAGAGACGTGTATTCTGTTTTAATAAATAATTAAACGATAAATTTTACGCCTGATTGAATTACATGTAAGTACACAATGCCCAGATAATTTCACTGTACCAACCTACCCCTGTATCAATTCGCCACGGTCTTCTTTCTATACGAAATTAAATTTTCAAAATGTGATATACACGAGCGTGTAACTTTCGAGTCGAGAAGGTTCAGCGAACATTTCCACGCCAGAAAGGGGCCGAGAGAACGAGAAAAAGAGCGTATCGAGAATTTAGTTGAAGCGAGTAATCACCGCAGCGATGCGACGCTCGTTTCTGTCGGTTCGATCGAACGGTTATGCTCCTTTTCGCAGTTTGTACGCGCTGCGATGAAGCAATATTTGCGCGAGAATGGTATTTCATCCGCCAGCGAGTTTGAGCCCGTAAAGGTTTGAAATTAAAATTGCGGAATTATTGTTTAAAGAGGTGAACGAAAGAAGACACACCAGCGCGCCTCGCCAATTGTAAATACTTCCGTCAGATTCCCTATTTGTTGCATTAACGTAAAATGGTATTTGCACGAAGAATTCCCCTTCCCCCATTCACCGATATATATTTGAAATTATATTTAGCTGATAATAAACTCGTTCGGAACTGCAAATATTTTACCAAGCGACTATACGTTTTATTAAAACAACGACAATTTAATTTGATTACACGCCCGCGCGCGGAAATGAGTACGACGATAATGTGCAACCGATTAAAAATACATTGAAAATTCGTCGTATCGATTTAAGAAAGATTTCTTTCATTCGAGGTTCTTGCATCCCGGTTAAAAAATAATCCAAATTGGAATATCAATTCATTGTACGGATATTAAGACGATGCACGATTTTCGCAGTGCAAATTTTTAATGAAAGTCATTTCGCGTGTTCCATTATTAAAAGTAATTTGAGCACCAAGTCTCTTTGAATTAAAAAACAAAAAAAATAGACAGTCTTTTCATGGAAGTTCAAAAATGAATGGTTCAACAAAAAGTTTGGCTTTTTATTAAAAAATTACTCGTATCGAAATCAGCAAGCTCAGCATATTTCTCTATTTCCACTAGATTCGCGTTTATTTTCAATTCTGTTCGATAATCATATTCCATTCATCGATGAAGATCGATATCATCAACCATCACCGAGAAAACAAAATTCTAACTCTAACTCTAGAATTATTTTCTTAACCTTCGAACAGAATCGTTAGCTTACAAATGACTATATCAATTTATATCATGTTATATAAATTTAAGATATTTAATTTTCTTTCATGACTGACATTAATAATAAAATTGAACTAAATTGAGTAATGATGGTTGCCAGTGACCCAGTGATATCACTTCGAAGTTTATCAAAGTATACTACAATTCTTGACTAATTATTTTCAAACTGAATTTTGTAAAAAATGGGAAAGTATTAATTTTTCTTTCCAACTTGAAGTGGATCGTGGAAATATCTACCTACTGTAGTAGAAATGTTAGGCACGTAGTCTTATAAAAACATTTTAAAATTTCGTTGAACCTATGATGAGGAATGACTGTTACCATTATGTTGGTAAAGTTCAAAACCAAATTGACAATGCCCATAGAAGCTACATATTTTTATATTTCACTCACTGATATTTTAATTTAGGGAATATAACGCGGCAATTTCTTATCTATGAATTTTCCAAGCCCTCTCTGTCTATCTAGGAATGAATGGAAAAACTACATTTTACGAAAATAATGAAACCCTTACATATCCTTGCGAAAATCTAAAAATAAATCCATAGACTGTTCCTCGAATTTCGTGGGAGGAAAGGGGAAAAAAGCACAGGAGAGGACAGAACGAAGAAAAGGGGAGTGGAGGGAGGAAAAAAGTAGAATACGCGAGTCGTGAGCGGGCAGAGGGCAAGAAACAAGAGGGAACTTGGCGGATATTGAAGAAGATCGTAGTCTCGATGGTTGTTCGAGCGTCGCGCGGCAAAAACCGTGAAATCGGTCTGCAACTTTGGTCAAGCGTGGCCGAAAGAAAGGAGCGAACTTTCGAGCGCGAGTTTCCCTTAATTCTGGCCCCGAGTCAGCCGAGCCTACGTGACGAGATATTCCGACGTGTTCTTGGAGTACGTGTTCGTGGAAGGGACGCCAATTCCCCGCGCCGTCAACCCTCTGTCTTTCCGGCGACAGATGAAAAACGAGCGTCTGCGAGAGGCTGCCGCGCGTTCGACCCATCCGAACGAGTAACCGCCTCGAATGCCGAATGAAATAGTCGAGTAACTTGCCGCGTGTCCGTTTCTCTTTGCATTCAGACGTACCGAAACGTACGTATAATACGTACGCGTCTCGAGGGTGTCGCACGTCCAAGAATACGAGCGAGCCCGCTGCAATACGTTCTTCAAATTTTCGTAAGCTGTCGTTGACACGACGATTATATATAATAAATCTATGCTCCAGAAAATTTGGACCTCGTTCTTGGAGTTTCTTCTGCAACAATTGCAATATAATTACTTCGTGATTTCGATATTATAAAAATGTTGTAAACTACTGCGAAGACATGACATGTAAGTACAAGATAATCGAAATGTTATAGAGATATAAATTCTTCCAAATATTTATACGAATAATTTAGCGATACCGATGGCTGTATAAAAACGTAGGAGATGTCTAGAAGACGTATCCCTGAAGGATGCGAGAAGTATCACCCGAGAACGGATTATTCCACGTACATACGACTTCATTTTGTTGCCTCTTATTCTCCGGGCCTGGCTTCCGTCTTGCTACCCCGCCCGGTGAACTAGTTTCCTTCCGGGCGGTACGTGAATTCAAATTTGACGGGGACTCGGGGGCCGGTTCTTGGAACATCGCTGCGAGTTAGTTTAGCCTCGGCGTGCAACGACACTCCCCGAGACGCAAGAAAACTCGCCAAGCTGCGGTTTATCCTCGAGAAACTTAATCGCGATTGTTCCTCCCCTTTTCAAGACGAGACAAGGAGTATCGTTGCTTCCAAGGGAATCGTCTATTTAGCGCGCGCAGAAGTTTCTTTGCTCGTTAGAAAAGCTAGGGGCGAGGGGAGGCTCCTCTCTCGTACTTGTCTGATGGCGTCGCTGTTCTTTCGGCCTGATTCGATTTCAACGTCTTGCATTCGAATTTCTCAGCGAGGCGGCAAGAGGAATCGAGTTGGACGGAATACACCACTATGTGAAATCATCTCCTCGCATTGTTCGTTCTTGCGGCGAAGATCTCCGAGGTGTAATAACATTTCGGTACAATGGATCATTCTTCTCGATTATTAAGTTGTTCTCGCGAGACGAAGTGGCGAAATTCTCAATTTAAAAAAACGTTTGTAAGTTTCTTGGAGATATTAGCTTCGGGTCACTTTGATCATTGTTGATAACATTTTGGTTCATTTTTCAAACTTTTATGTTTTTCATATGACCCTCGAGTAGTATTCTTCGTAGGTGACGATAATAATTTGTGTTGTATTCAAGATGTTTAATTTTATATTTCGTAGTTTACGTTCTTCACAACTTTTTTTAATCATTATTATCTTCCCAAGAGAAGTCGTTTAATCGACAATCAACATTATCGATAACTCATATTAGAAAGAAAACTATCAATTTCTCATATGTTTCGTAACTGTAAGGAAAAATTGGCGCGTTTTAAATTTAAAAAAATTTAAAACGTATGTTTTTACTGAGTTACATATTCATCACAGAAGAATGCATGAAAAGGAATGTTAAGAGTTCAAACAAGTAGTGCAGTTTGACCGAAGTCCAAAACAGCGTGAGCCCATAAAATTTGGTTTTTTTCTTTTTTTCTTCATTTTCTGTATTTGTCAATCTACTTGCATTATAACTTCTAAGATGACTTCTAAAATTTATATTCCAGTTTACCAAAAGTAGCACATTGTTACATACAACTAACTGATACACGTGTATTCGGTACACAAAATGAAGGAGAAATAATACTATCCAAAGTGAGAGAGATACACTTATACCGTAAAAAAAGAAACGGAGAGACATAAGCTAATAAAAACAAAAGATAATGTCTCGGAAATGAAAAGCGTGTAACTGCGTTTCTCTTTACATCCAATGCGGCAACATTTCGTACGAAACACGTACGTATAATATATTCCACGGGGAGAACGAAAAGCGCAACGTTTTCGGTGGTCGTTTCTCCCTCGTTCTCTTCTTTCTTCGTCTTCTTTTCTTCTTTTTTCTTTTTTTTTTCCAGAAGCGAGGAGTAAAACAAACGAGAACAGACAGGTTACAACAGGCCAGCCGTACCAACAACGGCGAGAAGCAAAGCTGGCGAGGCGTTGAGGTATTTATATTGGCTTCTCGAGGCCTGACAGTGATCTACTGGGAATTCGATCCTCTGTCCTCCTCTGTCCTTTTGTCTCCGACGGCTTTTCCAGCGTACATCGACGCCTCCCTGTTTCCACGAGAGCGTTGCACGTTGCCAGCGTCGAACTAATAAAAGCTTCGTTGATTCTAGATGGCGGGATAGCCGGAAACGTGCAGGCCGAACTCGGACCCGGGCTCCAAAGAGACGAAAAACAAACGAGGGATAGCGATGAGAGAGGGTGATGAGTCGAGCGGGACGAAAGTGAAGACAGGCTATTAAGCGATACCGGAAGGGCATGTAAATTGATCGAAAAAGAGCCCGCGCTTTAGGCTACGGAGAGAGTTGATTGTAATCACTCTCTCTCTCTCTCTCTCTCTCTCTCTACTGTCGCGGCCGGTGGTAGTTGCGCGCGATACAATTCCTTCCTTCTCTCGGTTTAAATTGGATTCTTTCGAGCGTCTTTGCTCGTTCGAGTACCTCGCCGTGTTACGGACGGTTATTTTTCTTCGCTGTGAAATTTAATGTTTCGAGCCGTGTATCGAGAAGCCTCGGAGATTACTTTGGCAAGTTAAGGATTTAGTAAATACGCAGGTATCTTTGCCTTAATTGGTATTTTCTTTCACACTGTGTTACGTGATTAATATTAGTTTTGAATGTGTTTCGTTAGAAGAGTTGCACTTATGCATACGTATGGTGTGATGGATTCCAAAATCTAATTTTCTTGGGTGCAAAGCATCTTGTTTATAAGCCTTGCAAATTTTCCCATTGTAATATTTAATTTTTATTTAGTACTTACCGTAACAGTTTAATTATGAAAATTACTCATAAAAATACGAGAGTGCAACAAATAATTATAGAAATCTATTATCAGTGTAAATGTCGAGCAGAATAATTTTTATTTTATATCGATAGGGCGATGCATTTCCCGCGTTATCGTCGTTCGATAGCATAATTTTGAATATTCCATCGTGTTTCACTCGCGCAGTCGGAGGACTTCTGTCTCGCGTGTCTCCGTTGACCTACCTCAAACACTCTGGTGGTCAACACGAGACGCTGAGTCAGCGTCTTTTTACTATTACTACGCATTTCCAGGAGAAACAAGTGGGTCACGTCGTAACACCGACCATTTAAATTCATTCATGCAGCGCGTTGCAAATATATTACCTCCAGGGTCTTATATACCTCGGAAACTAATAAAGATACAGGCTTAACGCAAAGTGAATTTTCAACGACACGTTTTTTCCACCTATGTATTAAGTATTTTCGATTGTAAAATTGTATAATATAATAATTTTGCATTGCAATTTATTATACAATCGTTTGTCAATTCAGCAACAATAGTTAACAAGGCGCTAGAATTGTTTCTGTTTAAATTTTAAATTAATTATAAAATGAAAAAATTATACGAGAGTTATAAAATTATTTATAGAGAATCGAGCCGAATAATGATTCAGATTCAATAACTAATTAGCGCAATATAAAGAATTATACACAATAAAATATCCAAAGTATGGCAGGTATTTGGTGAACGAAATAATTCTCTGCTCAGGTTCTGTTTCTTTGATTACGTTCGTGAAAATATCAATTTGCACGGACATTCGCGCAGTTTAATGATAATTATTCTTTAAATTCATTTCATCAAACATTAAAAATGAATTTTACTCCGAGTTCACGAATAATCTTAGTCTCTGCTCTATCGTCGCAACGTCGATACTTTCAATGTGTAGGGCCGTGATTAATGAAGATCGCTAGGAAATCTCGACTAATTGTGATCGATGATATCGTAGACAAATTGAGATTTACATTGTACGTCCTCCTTTTGCAAAGGCAAAAGCCCTTTGAATTGGGTCGCAAGAAGTGAAAATAAATTAACGTTATATCCGTTGTAGAATAATTAAACAAGAATTTGCTTAAAAAGCTAAAGTTCAACGAAACAATATAATTGCCACGGATTTCTGCTACTCTCTCCCGTAACAAAACTTCCATCTATTTAATTAAGAAACTTGAAAAAAGTTTCGAATCCGTTATTCCTATTTTTTAATACTTGATATCCAAGCGTTCGTTTCGTTTCTCACCTCGCCTCAACTTTCCACAAGATCTCTGAAAAGTTACTTTCGATCATGTCAACTTTGTCGATCGTTTGTAATATAAAGATAGAAACGAACACCAGAATTATTCAACTTTTAGTCGTCGTTATCTTGAAATTCAAATGAAATTATTATAGTGATATACGTGACTTAATAACGTCAGTTAAGAGTTAATAGCTTGAGTTGTAATGTCGGAAGATGATCTTAATAATTTTCAACAATTACACAAGTATGTTAGAATACTTCTAACTAAAATTAGAAAACTTTGAAATTAAGAAATCTCATTCAAATATAATCCAAATGGTCGTAGTCATTTGTGATCCAATATTGTCAGTTAATAATCAATAATAATAAACAAAGCCAGGATATAATACAGGGGAAGACAAGAGATCTGAAAAACTTTTGACAATTATTCAAGTAGAATTATACATCGAAATAATAATTGAAAACTATAAAATCTCTTATATGTAATATAATCCAATAATACTAATTAAAGATTAATAACTCAGATCTTAAATAACTCTCAATAATACTACAGGTAGAATTATATTATACACATTATCGAAACATAAAATCTCGTACATGTAATATAATCCAAACTATTACAATTATCAATAATCCAATAATACTAATTGAAGATTAATAACTCAGGTCTTAAATAACTCTCAATAATTCTTCAAGTAGAATTATATTATATTGAAACTCTTCTAGCTAAAATTAGAAAACCTTAAAATCATGAGATCTTATTCAAACATACCTAAAGCATTGTACCGATAATTATCTGCGACACCGATCAAGCTGTTTAACGATACTCAGAAGCTACACTTCGAACAGAAGAACCAAACGCAATTATTTCAAACACGAGATTCTTCTCAAACGAAATGTAAATACGTGATATAAAATCTGGCGTTCAGAATTCTGTCTATCAGTCCAAGTACTAATTCTCTTCGTTTCTAAAAAGGCACGGAGCTGTAGTCGCAACTCGCTCTCTAGTGACAACTACATCGATTGTCATTTCACTCTCGAAACATCGTCCACCGGACTGGAGGCGAGACACGCGCGGATATCCACGCCATGGCACGGAAGTGCCGCAACAATTGCACGTACCGCGTGATTTCGTTGGTTCTCGGGAAGCAACCCAGATTCATTTAATTTCAGAGCGTTCCGCTTAAAACGGGGCGCGTGTACGTACGGGTATATGAACACCGGTGGCTGCGTGAAATGGTTTCACGGAGAGAGGGTTGTTGGTTGCGAGCGGATGCGCGGCGACTATAGCGGCCGGAGGAATAGTCGACCATAAAAATGTCCGATGGAAACGCAATTAAAAAATTACTGGCGCGCGTATATATCCGGCGGAGCGGCGCGCAACGCTTGTTTTTTCGGCCACCACGGATCGCTGGTATTAGCAAACCTTGTCTCTCGTTTATCCGCCCACGTCATCGAGCAATTTTGTCTGGGTTTGTTTATTTCTTTCTCCTTTCCCTCCTCTCCTTTTTTTACTTCTTTTTAATTTTCGTCGCTAGTGATATATTTTGCGATCAGTTTATAACTCTCGCTTTGCTACGATCGAACATACAGTAAGTCTACGCGTGGTGACTCTTATTAACATTCGCACAATATTTTCTCTTTCGTCTCTTTCATCTTTTTCTTCTTTTAATCTTACAACTAGTTGCAATCGATATTTCGTGATCAGTTCTTAACCGTCACGTCATTTTATTTTATATATTTATTTGTAAGAGTTTCATTTAATCGGTAGATTCTTAAAAGGATTTATTGTAGCTGTGGTTGCCAGAAACATAGATTTTATTCATTCTACTGAATTTTTCATGTTGTCTAATTTTATATATTTCGGATCAATGATGTAATTTGTTCGAACATTCTTGCAATTCTCAACTTCGCTATAATACTCGTAAGTTCGCAGTTTGTTTGTATTCAAATCTTGCGAAAATAATTCGTTAAATTCCACTCACACTGCAAACACATTTTCGAAGTTGCGACTGTCATCGACTCTAGTCCAAGATATAATAAAATTGATTTTCGAAAGCGATTTTCTCATGTATGAAAAAGATATTCCACTTTGTCTCTTACGAACAAGATTGAATAAGATTCTTGAAATTCTCTGTGAAATTCGTTTACAACGCGCGAAAAGAAAGAATAGAAGAGAATAAAGGTTTCTCGATCGAACAAATTATTTTCCCAGAAAAAAAGAAAAAAAAACAGGGAAAGAATATATTACTATGCTCTTACAGGCTGGTTATTCCTGTGACCATTTCCGTGGAAAAGCGTAATCAAATCAAATCCCAGCAAACTCAAAAAACGCTGGTACGTTCAAAAGCGCAAAAGCTCGTCGCGGAAACCGCAATCCAGCACGGCCAATTTCTTCGACGCGTCGCGTCGAATCAATAATAATCCGAATGCATGGAATTCCATGAATACTAACAGGACTCCGGTTACCCGTCATCCCTGCCTGCTCCTGCCACCCCTCCTCCCTGCCACCGCTCTCTCGTTTCTCATTTTTCATTCCCATTAGTCTTCATTCGGTCCACTTAGCCCAGCCGATCGATTTCGCCTTCTCGACGACGAAACGCGACGCTCGTTATTTCCTTGAATAAAGATGACGTCGAGAGAGAGAGAGAGAGAGAGAGAGACAAAAGGGGGAAACGAGCTTGAAAAAAACAAGAGGTTGTTCCGTGATTCGAGCTTATAAAGCTCGTGTGATCAACGAAGAAAGCATCGTCACGGAATTCTGCGTCAAATTCAGTTGAAGTAAATGATCGAAAAAATCTATCGGTGAACATGATGAAGGAACGTTAATTTTATAGAGGAAGGTTTTATATTTGATAATTACTTGTTTAAGGACACTATAATTTCTTGGTGTGCAAGCGAAAATTATTTATTCGAGTATAGATAATAATTGTACTATGTAAAAATACTGAAGTTTTTTATTGCATTTGGATTTTTCTTTCGTCGAATGTTTCAATACTTGAAGTTACTTTAGCGTATAGCAATTACAAATGCACAAAGGAAAACTTACAAATATATCATAATATTTTTGTAGATACGTTTTCCCGTCAATTATTATATATTAAAATACTGTAAAAATTAAGTTTAATAACAAGTGAAGAATCTAATAAAGAGAACAGTTGTTGTATGATGGAATAATTTAAAAAGCTGAAATATTCAGTAAAAGAAAAATCAAATATAAAAATTTACTTCTCGGCATAAGGGAAGAATTCGAAACGGCTATCATCGCGTGTGAGTGTAAAACAATCTGTTGCTCATAAGTTAATTGCAATAAATACAAGATATAATAAAATAAAGAATTAAATGTTCTAAAATCATGTGATGTTATTGCGATCATCCACGATATAGTGTTGAGAGTTAAAAGGATTTTAAATTTTTGCACGCCAGTGTACAACGAACTGACGAGAAGCAGGGAACGGACGAAAATAAATCGGAGATTGAAATTAATGAACGAGTCGTCGACGCCGCGATTTACGCGTAAAATAGATCGATCGACTTTGGAGCAGAGAAGGGTGAATTAATTAATCGTTATCTGGTCACGTGGTGATTCACCATTGTTTCAAACTGTTCGAGTTGTACTCGTATATTACTGGAGATAGTTACGACACAGATAACTCAGTATACCATGTCGAAACATGTTGTTTAGGTAGCTACATCGTTCTATATTATATCGATGGGGATGTTTCCATGGTAAGTTTGCCGATTTTGTCTTACTTTTAATGCCCGATAATCACGATGTTGTAATGTTGTAATATCAGTATCAATACTAATAATAATTTCTTTTATTCGAGTCTCTGTTTTCGAGAAAATCGCGTGAAAATTTCGCAATAGACAAGAGTTGTATATATGAAAAATAAGTGAAAAATGTAGATAATTTGTAATATTTTTACACAATAATAATGATTAGTATATTAATAGATGTAAATATGTTATATTGAATCTCTCAACCACCGGAATTAATCGGAATTAACAATCTGACAAATTTTGTGAAAAAGGAAAATTCTCTCAGAAGGAGATATTAAAAATACAAAATAAACTCAAGTATCCTTAATTCTAATAATCTAATACAAATCACTAGGTCATCTATATTCAACAACACACTTTGAGAATTAATAAGAGTTTTCTCCTTTGGTTGAAGAAAAGGTTGAATGATCCTTCTTTTTGATATTTTTTCTTTTTTTTTTAATAGTTAATATTATATTTAATAATCAATGATTAGCTTGACCTTTCACGTTAACCGTAATTTTCAATCATTAATCACACTCTGCCTAACTATCCATCTTACCCTAACATTCAAAAGTAATAATAAAAACGTGCAACACTGTGAGAAATCTACAAAGTCTACACGCACTCCGTCAATTTCCAGCGTTATAACGCCTCAGATTTTGTCTCTCCGCCAGCGAAAAGCCTTGGTCGAACACCGTTGTTGGGTGTTGCGTAACAATTCGCGGCAAAATACGCCTCGGTTAAGTCAACAGTCGTAAATACGATCGCGGTGAGGACGATCTCTTCGCTCGTTCTTCGCCGAAGAATGCTGATCCACGAGAATCCTCGCCACTCATGGGGCAGCACCCTCCCCCTTGCCGATTGTATCGCTTTATCGCGATGCATTGAACCGCGTTGCACCCTCTCGACTTGAACCCTTTGGCAGTTACCCTCGTTCGGCCTTTTTATTTCGACTTGGCCGAGCTCCTTGAGGAAACTCGAGAGACCGCATCGAGGTTACTGAGGATGGAAGGGGGAGAACAGCTCGGTGGAAGTACAAGAACAGGGAGCGAAAAGGCAACAGCAGGCTTTGGGGTTGGGGGAGAATTCTGGTGAGATGGGTCGGAACCGATGGAGGAGGGTTGTTCGTAGTAGCAGGATGTCGCGTGCAACTTTACCAATATCCAACACGTTGCCGCACGATGGCAAATGTGTGCCGGATGACACGTTGGTGTGGACGCGCGTGTGGCGTGTTGGTGTGCACACGTGGAGCGTGGCGTGTTTCCAGCTCGGTCGCGCGGTGGTGGAGTGGTCAATGAATTTACATGACGAGAGGCCGGCGAACGCGTTGCTTCGACAGCGACGGAAAACGGAAATTGGATCTTTAGTGAATTAAACGCGGCGTGACGAGCCGGCGGCGTGTTTTCTCGGACGACGTAAGTCGGCGAACGAAGAGGAACCGAAGGATTTCATCCAACGACCAAAGGGGAAGAGATGTAAGATACGTGTTAAAAATATTTAGGTTTAAGCGTTAGTGAGAATAGGAAATATAATTGATAAAAATACCCCCGACGAGGTGTGAGAAGGAAGAAATGTAAAAGACAGAAATATTAGAAATCGCGCGTTATAATTACTTGGTTAATCTGATTTGAAAAGTTTAAAGAAAGTGAAATTATGAATGAGAGGTAGACGAACGCTGCGTGGAATTTTACAAATTGGCGAATCACGGAGGATCTGAAAAAATTCGGGAAGCGTGGTAAGCTAATAGTCGGGTGAAAGTTGTGTCAAACAGACCTGTCAATAGCTCGGAGAGACTACTGAAAGATCAAAGGGAACCTTTAATGGATCGAGTAAATTGAAGGCACAAGAAGAAATTAGTCGTATCGAAAGATTACGGTATATATACTTTCCTCCCTCGACGTGCTTTTGGGAAAAATACAACGGCATATTTACGATGAAAATGGATAATTTGATAAAATACGCGACGGAATTCATTTGAGTTACAATTTAATATACGACGGAATTCATTTAAATTACAATTTTCGTTCCGATTTTTGACCGTCCGCGGCAAATTTAAATGTACAATAATGTAGAAACGAAATCATATATTTTAATACCTGGCGGGATCCCGGCATCATGCTAAAAAATATTACCATTTAATCCATCGTAAACTGTGTACACGTGACAACGGTTTATACAGCGAAAACCGCACACTGCACGTGTATACGTGCACATACATACCGCAGTTAATTGCCGACGTGTTAACAAGATTTTGTAAAAAAAATTTATCATCGTGTCTTAAAAATAAATTTCAATTTGCACGAAATTCCGTCTGGAAATTCAATTAACTGATTAATTTAAAAAGAAAATGGCGAAAATATAATTTATCGGCAGAGTGATCAAAATGAGAGATTTCTAATTTCTCACAAATTTTCTAGATTTATAACGAATTTTTAGAGATGTGAACTTTAGAACAAATTTGAAATTATATATGAGAATTATAAGATATTTATCGCTAATATATATTCAATGAAAAATTAGTGCACAGTATGAATAGCATATAATAAATTCTAACTATACTAATAACTNTCGGCAGAGTGATCAAAATGAGAGATTTCTAATTTCTCACAAATTTTCTAGATTTATAACGAATTTTTAGAGATGTGAACTTTAGAACAAATTTGAAATTATATATGAGAATTATAAGATATTTATCGCAAATATATATTCAATGAAAAATTAGTGCACAGTATGAATAGCATATAATAAATTCTAACTATACTAATAACAATGGATCATAATTATTTAAGCACATATGTAATCTCTGGAAAATATCCGCTTTTACCCAATAAATTGTAATTTTTACATATATTTTTCGATTCATTTCAAATTTGATCGTAATAATCTCTTCATAATTATATTCATAAAAGATCTCGTACCTATTATGAAAAAAAAAAAAATAACGACTTTATCCAGTGAATAAATATTTTACACACAACATTATTTTCTCACACCACTAAAATTTTAATTAATCATAATTGAAGATCAAAGTTGTACTACGTTCTTTAGAGTAGGGAAAAGTTTTTTGGTCGTGAAACTTCATTTGGAAGTAAAAAGCAAAGGGAAATGCTGGAAATTTATAAGCGAGAGTGCAATGAGAATGTTGGATCTCGTAAGATTTGTTTGTCAGTGACAAGTAATCGAGCAGTGGTCGATCAATACGTAAGGTAAGGATGCTATCAAATCGCATTCCTGATTAGAAATCCGGCGCTACGATTTTCTAGATAAGTTACACGTGGCGACATACGTCCACGGTCGCCTGTATCGAGTACCTTGCCTCTTGTCCAAGTGGTCGATAAATTTACACAACCCAGACGAGATATCTCGGGTGCGCCGGTGTGTGGTTTTCATGCCGTGATAGCGATCGGTGGAAATACGTTTTCGTAGAATCGAATATTTGTCGTGTAAGATAGATACGAATTTGCGCATGGGGAAATTCAATAAAATGAAAAAGTGTGCGTCGCCGCGGACGATATCGATAGCTCGCCGTCCGCTGTTCTCTCCTGCCGAAGAAAAATTTCTTATCTCGCGGAAATGTTCGTGAACCGTGTCGAAATGTAAAAATCTGTTGGAACACGGATTTAAAGAGCCAGAATTAAACTATTGCTTCTCCATCCGTTTAGCTTTCATTATTCGATTCCTGATTTTTTCGATTTCATACTCTAACAATAATGATGTATTTCTTTTTCTATATATGATTTACACATTTTGCAGGCGTATGTTCCTAAAAAAAATATTACGACATTTTTTTGTTCTCGATATTCATCGTTTATTATTGCAGATAATGATATTTTCCAATTCCGTACATATTTCACGCAAATTTTTACAGTACGAGATATTATTTCATTTCTCAAATTTTGAAATAAACGATACATGTACTTATGTGTCATGACTTTAGTGTGACGGGTGAAGCTAACCTCAATAACGCCAACAATAACAGTGTAGAGTAAATTCTCCTTAAATAGTGTGCACGACACAATGTTATTTGACCTAAGTATTGAACACGTCAGTTTCAATTGTTTTATAATTTTAGTAATTTTAGTAATTTGTCACAGATCTCCACAAAAGTGTCGAATACCCACATCCTTTTGAGCGACAGGGTATATAATCTATCTATCGGAATTGAAGAACAAAACACGAAAACTGCACCGGATATCTCGACGACATCAACCGCGAAACTTTTCGTGCCAAGTGAACGAATTAATAAAAACACAACATAAAAAGGGGGACCTTCATATCAAGAAAGCCCAGTTCGTGTGCCTTGGAGATTAACCGCTTCGCGCCGATGAAATGTAACGTACAGCACAATTCGGAAATACCCTGTCCTTCGGACGAGTGTCTGGGAAAAATGGTAAAAGTCCGTAGCAGTGATGTGCAAGTCTCGGCGCGGTTAAAATGTCAGAAATTCGTCGAGAGTTCGAAAGTCAGGAGGAAAGAGAGAGAGAGAGAGGGAACAGCAACGGGAAGAAGGAAAAGTTATGGGGTTTCACGAGCGGGGCACGAGCGAAGTCGACAGGACAAAGGTGATCCCTTGGCTGGTGTGTCGCCGCGCAACTTTTCCAATATCCATCAGCGGAAATACGACGCGTGTACATTTGCGGCTTGGCTCGACGAGACAAGCATGAAACGTCTGCGGGATGCTTCATTAACGCTAACATATTGCTTCCGATTCGACAACGGCCGTTCCGCGAGTTCCGAAGTTTCGCCCGCTCGTGAATCGGGGCGATTTATCCGCCCGCGCGGATAACGCCGAAAGAAATATATAACCTACGTAGGCCACGGTTGCCGTAGACAGTGTTTTACAATTAATTAATTATATCGATACAATTGGACGGGCCGCGTTAATTATCGAACGCGGGATAGGGGCGCAATTCGCAACTCGTCGAAACGATTTGCGAAACGGATGAAGGGCCGGCTCGTTAATTTCACTAAAGTGTCCGAATCGAGTTCTGTTGCACCGTAGTATTTCTATCAACCCGTTAAAAACCAATCAGTTTGTCGCAATTAGAACGCGT
>NIPQ01107175.1:0-16330 GCA_002806875.1 Lepidotrigona ventralis hoosana | reverse complement strand
TTCCTGCTTTGCCTTGCTTGCTCTCGGCTGTCCAAGATGTCTTTGCCTACTCTTCCGCTTGCTTCGCACCTGTCTACCGCACTTCCTTTGTCGTTCCCTCGTCTCTTTCCTCCATTTCTTCCTCCCGTTTCAATTTTCTTCGTCATCATCGTGCGCGGCTCTCATTGTTCCATCGGACGATGCGCGACGCGAGTCAAACCACCGGAAGCGGAGCATACGACACCGGGGAGTTTCGCGTTAACTTGTATTCGAATGTAACGAGAACGTATGCGCCGTTAGTTTCTTCACGATTTCCTGCTTTGCCTTGCTTGCTCTCGGCTGTCCAAGATGTCTTTGCCTACTCTTCCGCTTGCTTCGCACCTGTCTACCGCACTTCCTTTGTCGTTCCCTCGTCTCTTTCCTCCATTTCTTCCTCCCGGTTTCAATTTTCTTCGTCATCATCGTGCGCGGCTCTTNATTTTCTTCGTCATCATCGTGCGCGGCTCTTATTGTTCCATCGGACGATGCGCGACGCGAGTCAAACCACCGGAAGCGGAGCATACGACACCGGGGAGTTTCGCGTTAACTTGTATTCGAATGTAACGAGAACGTATGCGCCGTTAGTTTCTTCACGATTTGGGACACAGTGTATTAAACGTCTCTCCGTCCAGTCTGTCGCTGAAAAGTCTCAGTCACAAGTGCTACATTTACTTTGAAGCTGGATAGATTAAACGATAATTTACAAAGACGAATTTCTCAAGTATACGTGCAATTTAACACGTTCACTGTTCTGTGCATCGCAGAGCTAAAATAATTTTAAAAAAATATCGTATTGTAAAATACTCGAGGCCTGGACCTGTTAAAAGTGTTGTGTTGATTTGCAGTAAATACTGAATATTAAAAATAAAGAAATATTCTAAAATGTTTGCGAGTGTACTTCAGAAATTGCTATACACAATACATGGATCGTTGGAACGTGTTCGATTGATACAGATCAATTAACCGATTAGACACGAATAATTACTGGTACGATTCAACGTGGACAACTGTGAATGACGAATTAGAATAGAACGTTAATTATCGTTAACAGAGGGAATCAATGGGGCTGTACTCGGAGCCTTGGCCGGTGAGTCCCACGACAGGGATTCGCGTGTATGATTTATACGGTTTGATTGATAAAGCCTTTGTCGGCGATCGATGGCGAACACCGATTGACGATTGTTCCGTATATTTGCAAATCGGCGAATCGAAAATCTGCCGCTTCTCGCATCGAAAGCCACTTACCGACGTTAAGCACGATAAACGTTGCGCATAACACGTATATAAATTCACCACGACAGGCACGTACGTTACGCGAACGGGCCAATTAGTACGTATAATTTGGGCTTACTTTTAGCCAAACCGTAACCAATACCACAAATTCGACCTAATGCAAATGCACCAATTCCGGCTAGTTAAGCCAGATATCGACGTAGGTTTAACCCAGTGATCTGACCCGTATCTAATTTACAGGTAAGTCAGATGTTGCCTATCAAACCACGAATCGCGAATATTTAGATGTGCTTGTTGCCTGTGTCGTAATTCCTGTGTTCACCTAATGGAAATTCTAAAGATAAAACTGGTTATCGAATGGAAATTCTAAAGATAAAACTGTGAAATCTCTCTTCTGTTGACACGTTTTCTGTGTCGTAGTATCAGTTTCAGTTGGTGCGTTTTTTCTTTTTTTTTTAGATAAAAGAATAACATCTGTCTATCAAATAATAAAAGATAATAAATTATATAGATGTAGATTATAATAATGCAGAATTATATAGAATTTTAATAATATAGAAAATAAATTATAATATGAAAGTAAAAGATAAAGTCGGACGGCAGAAGTTTGATTTCTACAAATTATAATTGACCTAGTTGGTTAAAATTTAACAGCTGGAAATTAATAGAGGCCAGAGTTATAATGCCCATTATTTACCTACCTACGGCGTTTGTAATCTTTGCTATTAGCTTTGCACCATAAATTATTCTGGGAGCAACTTTAAAATATAATAGTTTAATCGAAGCCTAAAATCAATATAAGGGAAAATAACCATTGTGTACCACAACTGTATGAAAAGTTTTTTTTATCAACCTGTACAAAAATCTAAATAAAATACAATCTTTGGCGATGTTAAATTATTACGCACTCTTTTTTCGATCACAGCTGCTATATGATATATTTCTCCGGTTCCACCAACTTTCCACCAAAATTCGCACGATTCTTCACTTCAGCCAGAGATTAGTTTTCAAATGAAACAAAGTTTTATTCCAATTAATATCTCCTCTCTTTCCTGCATTGTAAATGTAACAATTTATTCGTGAATATAAACGATCTATGCAACACTAGCGCGATCGTGCATTAATATACTCGTAACATTGATGTACGTTTATATAAAAAGTTGTTACATGAGAAATATGTGCTTATTTATTTTTCATGACAAATTAGAACACGCGAACCAAAGAGATACGAAATATTCTGGCCCGCGGGTGTTAATGTATCGATTGAAAAAAAAAAAATACTTCGCCGCGACAGTCGGATGGATAAATAAACGTAAGAGCACTTGTAAATGTAGACAGAAGCAGGAAGCTCCGTCGTTAATGGGCGGGAATTTCGAAAAGCTCGTACTTAACTTGAGTCTGCGAAGTGACGCTCGGAATACAAAATTGATCTTAGCATGACATTATCACGCTGCCTGGGGTATCCGTTGAGGGTGGTGTGTCTAACCGTCTCCCGATTCCACTTCTGACGTTCGTACATCCCCGTTGAATCCAAAATTAAGACCGCCCCCGCCGGTGGAAAATTAATATTGCGCGCGTATCACGCGAACATGGTGAATCCAACGCGTCGACTCCACGCCGCAAAAGCATTAAAAAGTCTCGAAAACAGTGAAAATTAAAGCGTTGTCCGTCAGAATTTCTTCCTTGTTCGTTCAATGTCAAGCCAAGAATCACTTCCTACTAAAATAAATCCCTAATCTTTTTACTATATATTTAAAAACATTTTTCTTTTCTTATATTTTGATGTATTTTATTTACAAAAAATATTGGTGAGAAGAAACTTTTGGCAAAAAATGTTAAGATGAATTATTTTACTGCCAGATGTGGATGTATGCTATATATATATACGCAACTGCATGTGATATTTGACAGTGTGATCCGTGGTTAATCGTCGGAAAAAGAATTTTGTAGATTGTACTCGCTTTGTCAAAGAAAAAAAAAAAGAGAAAAAAATAAAAAAAAAAGAACATGGAAATTTTTATATTAATATGTCAACGCGCCGCGTAAGTTTTCGCTTATCGGATATTACCTTTGAAGTTCATGTTGAAATGGCGATTAATTTTATTCGCTAAATAGGTCAGCATTGCAATTATCGAGGTAATTAACAACGGAGCAATGCTTAATCAAGCATATTTAACGCGTCAAAGGCTGTATTTCTATTTCACTGATGCTGCTAAATGCACTTTTCGACCGTCGAGCCTCGCAACTTCGCATTTAAACTAGATTAAATCCAGATTTCAACTACTATTCTTTAAAAAGATCTCTTTCTATGGCTGTTTAATAACAATCGTTCATTTAAAAATTTGTAATTGCCCTGCTGCAGAGAGCGTTTTAAATTTATTTAAAAAATCTATTTTATTAAAAATTAGCAAATTTCAAGACTTCAGAAATTAGGGTAGGCTTGTCGAAGTCTTTAATCATTTTTCACAGTAAACTTTCTGCCCACATATCGGAAAAGAATAAAATTATGCTTTGAGAAAGTTCACGAGTGAAATCAATAGAGATCACTTTCGTGGATGAAATTTCCAAATTCTAAGGGTCCAGGTCAGATTTTATTTAATTGTTTAACTCTGGATTTAAACTAATTTATACACAATAGGTATTGAACTCACACATGTTGAAAAAATCATTCAAAAGAATAAAATTACGCTTCGAAGGAATTCACTTCGAGTGAAATTTGGTAGTCAATAGAAATCACTTTCATGGATGAAATTTCCAAATTCTGTGGCTGGGCGTCCAGGTCGAAATTTGGGAATTTAAATCTGATAAACTAATTTATATATGATAGACAGGTGTCGTTAGAATTGGCCGTTGGCTCGTTAACATTGTCGTCGCGTGCGTAGGACAGCAACGCCGTCGTCAGTCCGGGTCTCGACCTTTTTAAACGCGTTTCCTCGTAGCTGCCACAGAGACGAGCTTTACGATCGCTCCCATACTTTCCGCTCGTAATTCAAAACGGTCGCGGGGGAACGTGCGACCGTTCGTAATGGAGATTCAACGCGTATAACGGGGCGTTATGAGCGTCGCCGCTGCGCGCGACACGCCGCTTTTACTCGGCCAGCTTAATTAATATTCCGCGCGTAACCGGCCGGCATGCAGTTTCGACGATTTTTGTGCGTTTACGCAAACCGACCGTTTATAGCCTGGTCACGATCTTGCTCCACGACGAGCTGCGCCGANCCCCCAAAAAAAAAAAAAAAAAAAAAGATAAAAAAAGAGAAGAAAATCCACCTCCATCGTACCGCGAAAGCGCGTACAATTGATAAGAAACAGGGGACTAATTCAGATGAAATAATGAAACGAGAGTTATGCTATCGGAGATTTTCACGAGGATAATTGAAAAAAAGCAGAGCGCTAATGTAGAGTCGTTTTACCCCATAAAATGTGGAAACTGATATTTCATCTTTGAAATTTCTCGTATAAAAATCCGCAGCGATTATTTGTACTTTTTCTTCATTCGTCAAACGTGCGAGAACTCGACGGAAATTTATTTCGACTTTCGCGCGTGCATTTCATTTCATCGTAAACGGAGGATCGTCGAGGAACGTCGTGTCTCTGCTATAGTCTTCTGACCTTTTTATTTATGGAAGTACATGATTCAATTTGTTGTTAATTTACTATTCGTTTTCTCGCCGGCGAGAGGACGAGCGAGATTTTCAATTTGTCGCGCGAATTTATGCAACTCGTTGAAAAGCAGAAATTGTTGAACAAAGAAAAAAAAAAAAGGAAGAAAATTTATCGCGGGAGAATCTTCGTTGCCGTCGATTTTAATATCAACGCGCGGCGGTTTCATCGCTGTGATACTGTCAAAACAAGAGCCAGCGTCCTCCGATTCCGATCCCGGTTTAAATTCAGACGCGATATAATCTATTGTAATTGAAAATTATACCGCACGACTGAGCCGCGTGGAAAGCCTACCCGTATCCCCCGTATCAGCGTTCGCTTTGTTCGCGAAAGAAATGAAAAAATTCCGCTGGAACAAAGGGAATTGATTTCCCTTCCTTATGGGCTCTCGGTCTCCCTCCCCCCTCTCGCTTATCGAAAATGATAATTATTGCGATCTTGTAGTGCGTCATAACTCGCGAAAGTTGAAATCGTTCAAATCTTTCGTACAGGGATTGTACAATAACTATAGTTTCCTTCTGCGAAATAATCCTCCTTCAACCCCCTTTCCCCTAAAATTCGTTCCATCAACGTAGCAAGCTAAANATCAAAAAAAAAAAAAAAAAAAAAAAAGAGTTCGTTAATATTTTTTACGTCGAGGGAGGGTACGCTTTATCGCCGGCGCGTTTAATTAATAAAATAATCCACGAAGTAATATAACACCTCGTCGTTGGGCGTCCCCTTCTCTTAAAACGCTATCAACGCGGGGGCATAATCACGGGACAAGGGAAACATTTCGAAGTGGCAGCTCAGCGGGATTCTAATAAAGGCAATACACAGCCGGCAATGCAGGCCGGACGCGAGCAACACGTGGCGGCGGTGGTGCTTGAATTAAATTGCAGCTAAGATGAAAATATGAGAATTAATGTCGTTCTGGAATCGTGTTTACGCAACCGCCGCCGCTCGGAACCACTCCGTGGAAATTGCAATCGCGACAAGGAGGATTTGGCGGAGAATGAAACGTTTAATTAGGAAAAGTGGCCGCGTACACCGTTGCAATTTCACCGTTAATGAAGGAGAGTATCTTTTAGTTAACCCTTGGTTATCCGCTGGAACAGTTTTTTTTAATGAATCTGCCGCGCCGTCTCGATTCCGCCGCGTGCATTTCAACTGGGGATTTTTCACCGTGCGCCCCGTGACTTTCGAACGTTAACGGCATTACTTAAATTGTTCAGATTTTCTTTGGCAGATTTAAAGAAGAGAGAGAGAGAGAGAGAGAGAGAGAGAGAAGAGAATCGGGGTCAGGGAAGGCTCCGTTTAAAAGTACATCGTAGACGAACACGAAACGCTTTCGAGAATATCGTGAAACGAACGGCGGTACGTGTTCCGTTCGAAAAATCAGAGATTATCGAGCAGACAGCGCACGAACGGAGGAAATTCCGTGGTAAAACGGGAACCCGAAAATCGTCGTTATTCGACCGTCGAGGAAGACACAAATCTCACGTGTAGTGAGCTCTAGGATCTCGTTCCCATTATTCCAGGATTTTGTGTATTACCCATAACGAATACGTCCGAGATAATAAAATAGGAAGACCCTTATCTTTCTTTACGGTCACAATACGGACTATTCAGTGAGCCTCTCACAGCGTTTCGTATATCGGAACATTGATAAAGCATTTTTATCGTACGAAATATCACATCGACCCGGGCTGCTCGTAATACCAGCCGATATATGTTATACATTTATAGAATTTTCCTCCAGTTTCAAGCATAATCCTCGATATATTAAAAACTTGTCAATTGGCCAAGTAGCTACGACTTTTATATAGATATAATATAGTTTCATGTGTTGTTTGCCAGTTGTTTGCCACGTGTCGACGACTATGTTTGAAACCAGAGGAAAGTTCTATATTATATTATATATCATACAATATACATTTATACATTATAATATTTATACTATAATGTATAGAATGTTATAATTAAAACCAAAGAAAAATTCTATAAATATATAACATATACGTAATACGTTATATATATTTTAATGTATAATATAACAATATATTTTATATGTACTAATGATTTTAATTGTCAAATTTTTATCAAGAATTTAAGATTCTTACGGTGTTCGAAATTATTGCGGAACAATTTACACGCGCATGCAGACATGGTTATTCAAAGTGCACAATCTTCGGCTATATATCGGGACGGTGTGTTAAATCAGCATCGCGTCCCACGCGTATATCCTTCCGGTTGCCAATTCGCAACTCGGCGCGAATTTTCATTTACCGGGCGAGCCAGCGGAGTCGTGCAATAAAACGCGGGGAACGCGGCTGTGCGTTGGAATTTAATCCCCTTGCCGAATGAGACTCGCATTAGCGGGGGACACAATTTCACGCTAATTTCCCAACCGCAGTCTCGCTCGTCTCGAGGAGAAACGTCGCCAGAAGAAGACGAACGTTTCCACCAGAAGTATCTTTCGCAAATCTGCCTCCGCTTTAAAGAGTTTTCACGAAGGAGCTCGTCCCTCCCCTCTTCTCCCCCTCCCGTCGTTCTTCCATGGTTTTCGGTCATGGTTCGCCATCGATCGAAGAGGCTCGGGAGCGTAACGTCGTCGGCATTCCGAACGTGTACACCCCGAACGTGCGGAAGGGCGAAGGAGGGTGGCGCAATCGAATCGGTCGGCGTGGCGCAACCAGTCCACTGAATCTACCAAGGCCAATTTAGCAATTAAACTACCCGAGGAGAAGAACCAAAACTAACCAGACGAGTCCCTCTCTCGAACGAGCAGGGTAATCGTTTGCGACCCCCTCTTGGCTTCCGTAACCACCGTTGCTGCTCGTTGCTGCCGCTCGCTGCGCGATACCAACGCCAACGCCATCGACATCGATGCGTCGTCGTCGTTGGTAAAGCCAGCATGCTCGGGTTCACGTGGTTCCCGTGATTCCCGTGATTCTTGTATTGGACGAACAATGGCGACGGAGGAACAACCGGATAATGTAAGAAGGTTACATTATTGCGCGCGTTCAGAGTTTCACGGCTCATAGAGCAACAGATCGTGGCAATAACTTGGCGGAGACAGCCAGTAGCCAGTAGTAACCAGCAGCTTACCTTTGCGGCAGGGAAATGGTGAACGGTGGCGCGCGTGCAGCAACGCTCCATCCACCGAACGAAGATGGGGAACGAAGACTCGCGTTAGTATCCCGGTTAGCATCTAGTTTCATTGCCGGTGCTTCCTCTTTTGTTTTCGAACGAAACTCGCTCTTTTGTTATAGACCACTAAACGAACGACTCTATTTGCATCCGTTGAAACATCCGCTGTCTCTGTTAGAGGGAGCTGCTTTTTATCACAGGCAGCGCGAGGGAAATGCAAGCTGCTGTCGCTTCCCGGTTCGCTGGGAATCCTCTTCTTTTAGACGATTTTCGTAGCTCGTTGGACGAGATGGGGTCTGCGAAAATGGGTTATCAAAGATCTTTCCCCGAATTGTGGAGTAAGAGAAAAAAAACTGCCAGTGTATACCACTGTTGCTATTCTCCGTCGAATTAACTGAAAGAGGTGAGCATCCGAAATTCTTCCAATTTCTAAAATTTTTTCCCGTCGCGAGAGCCACGTCACGGGCAACTAATCCATAGGTGAATTCCACCATGACGCGTTACTCGTCAATTAACGTCTGAAAATTTAACGCTCAACGCGCCCTGGACGAAACAAAGCGCTGCCCGCTGTAACGAGACTCGTCGAACAGAATTTCAAACGCAATTATCAGCGAGGTCGCGGCGGCGAGGTGGCGGTGGCGCGAGGATATGCGACTAATTAACTAAAAATTAATCGAGCCAGCCGAGAGAGGTGACGGAATCGCGGTTTCCTCTCTCTGCTTCGCCATCTACACGCGTAAATTCTGCCCGAGCGCCCGGCATACTGCCGAAACTCGTGATAAAATTGTTCGCCTCGTGAATAGAACACGGCACGTTGCTCGAATTCCTCGAGTTTTTCGACGATTACCTGGCACCGCGGCACCGGTAACCCCCATCTTCGAATTACCTATGGTTTACGCGATCTCCCTCGTCTACCAGCGCGTGGCGAGACTGGCTGAATTAGTAACCACAGTTCGGACAGATAGTTCATTATGCTAATTAAAGTTGGTTAAATATCCCGCGAACGAACGACTCGTACTTTTTCCAGATGCCTCCCTCTGTTTTCACGGCACGCTGGCTGCCTCTCTCCTTTACCCTTTTCTTCTCTTTTTTCCCCCTTCCTCCTGGCCGCTTGCCGCATCCGGTAGCGATCTTAGGCGCGGTTACGTCCATCCGCATATTTTTCTTCGGCTCGTGTATCCGAATGCTGCGGTCGAGGGTTGCGCTTTACGTGCAGCCTCGATGCCCCTCGTTCGTTCGATCGTATTACCCAGAACCCGGTAAAAATTCGAGCGGGAATAACCAATTAACTTAATGTCTCGTGTCGAGCAGCACGTCCACCGCTGTCTGCGAATGCTTTGGACGAGTCGATATTTTAACGAATCTAGCTTTTAATGGTAACTTTTGAACAGGTTGATCAACTTTGTACTAAATTCTTCGCGTATTTTTGCTTGTGACGAAAGTTCGCAAAACCGGTAGTTTGATGGAACTTTTATTCTCTCACTCTCGTTCTGGTTTCGAGAGGAGTGAAAAGGCTTGTAATACTTGAGAGAAATTTTTTGGTAAATTTGGTACGCTAACGAGGAATCATTCATATTCTTTTTTTAATCCAAACTTATCATGTTGTGGCATATCATTTTATCAATTACAACTGTAATATTTATACATTTGTATACGTATAATAATATTTCTGTTAATTATGATTACAATACTTATAATTAATTACCAGCAGTATATACAGTTCTAATATAAATTTACCATTTTACTAGTAACGTATACGAAAAACAATTCCACAATTTTACATTTACTTTCAAATTTCCTGACTTCCTCCAAAATTGAGTTATTAAAATTAAAAAAAAATATATAATACGGTATTGCTATTACGACTCAACAGGTCGAATTAATTTGAACAATTCAACTCAGTTTTGAAGAAAGTCAGAAAATTATATATATATGTACCTGCGTATACACAAACTACCTAATTAACTCCATTCTTCGACGCGAATCAACACGAATCAAGAGACTGCAAACAACAATTTAGATAATCAAAGAGAACGTTCCGCATCGTTGCGCGACTATCGGCGAACGAAATTCGGAGGATTTCTCGGCAGGGAACGTTCTCACGAGGTCGAACAATTTTCCCAAGGAAACTCGGCGACCGAGTGTGCAACGTAGGAATTGAAATGTAGATATTTTGCGCGCCAGGGTAATTGCGTTCCAATGCAGAATTCGGAAAGCAGAATGGGTGGTCGTGCTTGCCGATGTTTGCACGGCGGAAACGTGGCCGCTCGCCGGAAATAAAATTTTTGGCAACATTTCAATGACAACGGGGAAGAGCCACCGGCCGCTCCTGTGTGTACCACAGAATTTTTTTTTAATTAACTGGCTACAAATATTCCCGGACGATGATAATTTTCAACGGCAGCCACGTTGAAAGTGGGACACTCCATGGCCGAGTAGACTCGATTTACAACTTCCGGTCTGTTGTTGCGGCTAAGGTGGCCATCCCCGGTAACCAAGAATTGCGGACCACTGCAATCTTCCTTTTGCTCGCGAAGTCAAAGAATATATCACGAATGATATATATGTAATTTTACACGTGATCTTTATTTTGATTTAGAATTTGAACTTCGATTTAGGATTGACTTTGTACTTGATTTTGGAACTAGACGTATATCGTTTTACTTATTTGAAAATCTCGAAGGTGTATTTATTCAATGATATGTTGAAAAAGATTAAAACAAATAATGAACGTATTTGAAGTTGCATCGTGTATAGTCTTTGTTCCTTAAAATGTGAACCTCAAATTATGGTTAATTCCGTATTTGATTTTGAACTAAAATCTAACCAAAATCTTGGAGAAGTTGCATCAACAATATATGAAATAAATATGAAAAAAATTAAAACAAATAATAAACNGAACTTCGATTTAGGATTGACTTTGTACTTGATTTTGGAACTAGACGTATATCGTTTTACTTATTTGAAAATCTCGAAGGTGTATTTATTCAATGATATGTTGAAAAAGATTAAAACAAATAATGAACGAGGTATTTGAAGTTGCATCGTGTATAGTCTTTGTTCCTTAAAATGTGAACCTCAAATTATGGTTAATTCCGTATTTGATTTTGAACTAAAATCTAACCAAAATCTTGGAGAAGTTGCATCAACAATATATGAAATAAATATGAAAAAAATTAAAACAAATAATAAATAAGGTATTTAAAGTCATATATAGTTTTTGTTTGTTAGTACGTGAACCTCGAATTACGATTTATTTCATACTTGATTTTAGAATCAAACGCGTAAATATAGTTTCAATAATATATCTATATTGAACGAATATTAAAAAGTCTCTAATAAACAATGAATGAGGTATTTGAAGTTTTGTTAAGATAAGAAGCTCAAATTTTCTAAATCTTCTTAAAATAATTAAAATCTAAAATCTAAAATCTTAATCTAAATACTAACAGATAATAATTCATATATATTATGAAATAAATATATACGCGTATATATTAATTATTCGCTTCTATTTAAAATCCGATAGCTCGACGCTGCGATCGTATACAATCAATGTATAATGGCTTATTAGATAATGCATAGTTTCTGGTTCTAACGCGGTGCTAAGCGATTCCATTAGCAGCCTAATTTTCTCTAATAAATTATGTACATCGACAGACTCTGAACAACGTACGCGTCTAATTACCAATTTATTCTCGAGCCATTAAACTCGATCGCTAACGACAGTAATCGACAATGGTATATTCGTACAGGAGTGCAGTTGAATAAATCAGTGAAATAGACCAAACCTTCGCCACGTTGCCATCAAACCTTCCATTCGTTCGCGCCGAAAGGGAACGTTTCCACTTGTTGGTTGATTTCATCAAAAATCAATCTGGTCGCTGGCGTACGACGTACGTTTATCGTGAATCTACGAAAAACTGGCAACGTTAATTGCATTAACAAACTACGAGTAACAAGGGTTCTTAACGTGACGGATCAACGTGCAGCAGCTATGCATTTGCATGGGTAAATCGCATTCGCTGGCTTTGTCTCGTCGAAGTCTCGCCAGCTACGAGACGTTAATCGAGACTTGGCTGCACCCGAGTCTGACCCATGCGAGAAGTGAATCGTGCCGCGCACGATTTTGCATAAAAGTCAGTCGATCCGAATCGACAGGCAGGCAACGAACGGTATCGAGGTTCATAAATAATGCGACGATCAGCAGGAATTATCAGCACGCCAATGTGCAGGGCGGACGCGCGCGGTGGCCAGAGAGCAGGCTGCTGGTAATCGTGACACGGCACACGTCGCCGACTGGATTTTACGGTCGAAATCGACATCGGGAACGGGCTTTGCACGTCAACGGGCGTACAGCTAATTCCCCGGCCCGTGCTGCCTTTCCACGAGCAAAGTCGTCCGTCTCCCGTCGCCCGATCGCTTTCCAGCGCAGCCAGCACAGCCACCGGATCCTGCCGGATAGAATTCACGAGGAATCAATCGATGTTCGTAGATCGAGCTTTCCACGCCCGATCGGGATTTCCTGCGGCGGTTCACACGTAACCCGCTTCACCGATGAACACGATCCGAAGGTTGAAATGTTAACACACATGTACACAGGAAGAAGGAAAGAGAGAGAGAGAGAGAGAGAGAGAGAAGAGTCAGAGAGAAACGGAGAAAGAAAGTGCAAGAGAGAGAGAATGAAGAGAGAACGAGGATAGGTTGCACCTATGCGAGAGGGTAGTGGTACATAAAGACAGCTTTCGCCCGTTATCGAGCCCGATTCCAACCCCGTAGCTGGCCCCCTCCATCACCTAACCCTCCCTCCGTATCCACCCATACTTCTACCTACTGCCCTTATCGGCTCAACAAATTTAACTTGATTTCCTATACGGACTTTGCGGAGCTCCGGGGAAATACAGAGCCGGCTTCGGCCCGTCTACGTCTAAACTCGCTTTACGATAAGGGATAAGCCTCACCCCCATATTCAACGGCCACCTTTCCTATTGCCACCCCCCTTCTCTCTCTCTCTTTCTCTCTCTTGGTTCTACTCACTTTCTCCTC
This sequence comes from Lepidotrigona ventralis hoosana, assembly GCA_002806875.1. Taxonomy (NCBI): domain Eukaryota; kingdom Metazoa; phylum Arthropoda; class Insecta; order Hymenoptera; family Apidae; genus Lepidotrigona; species Lepidotrigona ventralis. The sequence goes on along the minus strand of NIPQ01107175.1, from coordinate 3,238 downwards.
TTTGGTTTCTCTCTCTCTCTCTCTCTCTCTCTCTCTTTGTTAGTCGAGTACAAGCACTACTACGAGCAGGGAACCACCCCCAGCCTCTTCATTCACCGATGTCGAATCCTCTTGACCCGGCCGGCCAACTTTTCGTCCGCGAAGGGGAGAGCGGGGGGATGGAGAGGAGTGAGAAAGCCGACGAGAAGTTTCCGAAGTAGCACGGTTTCTTTCCGTGCCGAAAAAGATCCACGGGCCAATGAGATTTCTCAAGGACGGAGAGGAACGTGCCACAGAAATGCCTGCTCTCGTTTGCGAGTCGAGTAGCGGTTGGTCTGGCCGACGATTTGTAACGAAAATGTACCGAATATTTTAAGACTGTAAATCACTTTTATGTGGGTAAAAATAGGGACGGCAGATGTATAACAAACGTGCGACCAGTATCCACGTTCCTTTTATTTCTTTTTTTTTCCTTTTTCTTCTTCGGATGAGAGAACTTTGTATTTGACGAAATTGGAAAATTATTGAAATCTGACGAAGCAGGTCAGCGTACAATCAATTGTTCGTTAATAGGCGCTTAAAGCCAGTATATTGAATTTTCGATTAACGTGCTATCAGAGCCGCGCGAAAATCGAAACACACAGCGAGACAAAAGGATGTTTATGGAATTATTTTTGATTGCTTCCGATTGTACAGTTCCTTCGAACAGTGGCGTCATAACGCATTAATAAAAAATTAATTATTAATCGTTTATATCGTCTTAACGACAGATGTGGGTTATATGTATATTGAATAATTAATTTCACCGAGCGATCAGTACGCTTACATTTAGATGAAGGTGCTGTAATTTAATAATTGATAAGTACAGTAATGTAGCGTGCAAGCTGCTATTAAACCGGCATGCATAATGCCGGTACCATTGTTCAAAATTGTATTTGTCTTTCGCGTGGTAAATTTTAGACGGTAATATAGATAATATACTAACTTTGAAGGAAGTGCGATCTGATTTCCTGCGTTGCATGCACGCTCTGCATATATTTATCGTAATTTACCAACTGAAAATAATTGCTACTTATAGTTTTAAAAATTCTACAGCGGCTGAATATCACGGCACCTGTCGTTCGTGTTTGCGAAAGATTATAGTTTCCTGCGTCTAAATAAATATTATTTTTGTGAACAATTGTCGCCAGCAACGCGATGTAAACGTTTCTCGTGGAATTTTGAAGCATTCTAGCATCTTTCCGCATACACGATTTTACACGATGCACAACTCGCATGATTTATGCACGAAAGTAACTGTCGAAGATTAATGTACCGTGTGAAATGCAAACTACCGAAACTGACGATTGTGAATATTTTGCAGATTTTACGATAGCATCCAAGTGCAACACAGTACGATACTTACTATTTACTATCTAATTATTCTAAAAATTTTCGATCTGAAAATGTTAGAAATAGCGCAAACTTGTCTCGGAAAAATTCACGAGTGAGATTTACGCCGAAGGCGTAAACGATCCAAGGAAGGTTAATTAAACTCCATTTCCTCTCTTCTTTTCACTCGCTAGCGAGCGAGGAGCAAGCGTAGACTCAAGGATCGCAGACACAAAGGGAAAGAGGATAGGTAAAGGCAAAACGAGAGATCAGCATAATTATTTTCATAATGCAGAAGTTTTGCTTACGGAGTGGATAAATTCAATCACGAAGGGCCCGGCCGCGGTCGACACTATCTTCTCCCCGTATAACTCCTGAAGCTTACCGCATTACCGGTATATTAAACATCATACAGCCAGTTTGAAATGACGGCTCTCCGGAGAGGCAGAAGCGCGAGAGTCAGAAAGACAGCGCGGTGGGTAGGCAGGGAGGGGGTGGGGGCAGAGGACGAATGAGAGAGTGGCGTATGGTACACGCAGTCTGGCGCATAGTCTCTGTATAATTCAGTCATATCCATGCTAATCCCAACGGCCGGCTCGCGTTATTCTCCATGATGGATGCACAGCCACCGGAGAATTGCCCTTTTCATTGAAATACAACTAAAATTAAACTCATTTGCTGCCCCCCCCCTCTCCCCTCCCCGCTGGATTTACGGCAGAAGGGCAGCGATACCGACGTCCTTACGTCTATCTACCGTCTTTCGTTAAATACTTTCATCCATGTTGACGGTGATCTCTGACTTGGCGAGAATGATCGATGTAACCGCATGCAGCACGGATGCTTACGAAGATTTACGAAACGTTTGGGGGCTCAAAATTGCGCGTCATATATATATATACATAAGGTTCTCTCCCTATTTCAATCTATAAACGCAATTATCTCGGAAACTATTTGTCACTTGAAAGAATCTCTCAAATCTTCTTTTTTTCTGTTTCGAGAGGAATTGTTTCGCGTGTCAAATATTATTGGAAACGTCGTAGTTGGACAAATTTGGCATTTCAAGATTCGCAAAAGCTGACGATCTAGTAAACATATAAAATATGAAGCGGATGAGTTCTCTTCTTCTGTTTGTCAATCAAAGGATCATAAACGTGCAAAAATATCTGCAAACGGTGCGATAATTATACAGAAAAAGTCGTAAACGTTGACGAGAATCTTGAGAATAAATGGTACATGCCCAAGTACATCGATATGGAAAAGAAGATCCAAGTGAAAATCGCAAATCCATCGGTCACATAATACGTTCAATAAATAGAAACGTTACAACAGATGTGCTGGATACTTATTCGACAGATGTGTCGATATTTTCTCATGGAGAGAGCACAGGCATGCTCTGTAATATCGGGAGAGAGCGTTATGCGTCGCGAGAAAGGTTCGCGTAGGGTTTCAGAAAGGGAAACGTCGATTATGTTACACGCATAAAATGATAATCGACGAATATCAAGCGTGTTCGTCTTTTACACACACACACATATGTATATAAGAAGCAGAAGAAAGAAAAGGAATTGGATATTGTGTTCCCAGATTTGAATAAAATTGTGCTCTGAAAAATATGCGCGAAGTATATGTTGCAGTGCGTAGTATTAATTTTTTTTTTTTTTCGCGGAACGTATTTTACATGAAGAGTAAATTGAAATTTAATTTAAATTCGGGATTTACGCGCGGCGACCGGCTGAATATAATATTTTCGAAAATTGTAAAAGTACATATCTCCGATCGTATTTACTGATGAATCGTAAAACATTTCTCGTTTGCTCTTGTCCAGCGATTTTTACTCGTTTTGCATCCGTTTTGAATAAACATCACGTACCAGCGTGGATTCCTCCCC